>CAKAKR010066879.1:0-26818 GCA_916700685.1 Adelosebastes latens | reverse complement strand
TGCCCTTTACGTTTGGTTTGGCTCTAAAAAAATTGATAAATTGTTAGTAGACACGTGTATCTGTTCAGGGATCAAATTATTTGTATTACTGTTCAAGTAGTTTATTTATTAGTACTATTATTATTAGTTTGTTTATTTGGTGTTGATACAAAAATGTCCCAACCAACCCCGCTCTCCCCCGCATGGGATTCCATGCTCATGATGATTGAACACTCACTTTTCTTCATGAGAAACCGAATATGAGGGGTTTATGTACTATATATATGTATGTATTTATACAGTATGTACGTGTGTATATATATATAGACAGAGAGAGAGACATATAGAGAGAGATATAGATATAGATGGATATAGATATAGATACTGAGAATATATGAGGTACAGAAACTTATTGATTTGGATCCATGAATGTATAAAATTCTTAGCCTTTAAACAAACCTTCAGCAACCAGTCTTTATGCTGAACCTAATCATGCAATGGGTAAAAAAGTACATTATTTGACCATGTTTATTCCTGTTTCTCCCTTTAATGTGATCATTTTTTTAATCCCCAGGGATATTCACAAGCAATCTGTCATACTCCTCTGTTCAGTCTGTATGGCTGAATACTGCAGTGACATCACAGATTAGGGCGTCATGCAGGATAAACTATTCTCTGTCGTCCCAGGGTGAAATACGGACGTCTTTATACAGCATCAAACTAACTAAATGAGCAAAATAAAGTGATTTGGTTTGGAGATAACATTGTGAGGTACAGTATGTTACCTTACTATGAGGTGAAAACATGTATGTGCTGCTTTTTAAAATGGGAGGCTGTGTGAGGCAGACGGGCTGCTTTAGGGCATGAGGAATAACTTATCAGTGTTTAAATTATGGTTGAGCCAGATGTGGACATGGACTGTAGTCTTCAATCCAGTTGCCTTTTAAGTTACAACTAGATATCAAATAAACTGGATGATTGAGAATGTTCATGGACATTACACTATCCTGTATGCAATAACATATTTTAACATCAGGAATATGTTTCAGCCAAGTCGATGATCAGTATCAGTTCAGTTAGTATCAGAGCAGATCATAGAAAATTACACTACATAATCTGAATACACAAAAATGTTGTTTTTGAGATTATGATTCAGTCTCTGGTGTGGAACATTTTCTCTCTCACACTAAGCTGTAAAGCCAAATTTAAAAGGCTAAATTTCAGTGGTCACGGGTGGGAAAATATGCAGTTAGTGGGGTAGGAGTGGTGAAAATTTGAGCAAGCTGTCCCTTTAAGAGGATGAGCTGACACTGCCCTTTACTTTGCCTATTTTAAGAAAACATGTAATCTTAAAAGTATTTTTTTGCCAGAATACACACATTTACTGCAATAACTAAAAGGGAGTTTCACCTATATAAAAAAAAAAATGGTGCAAAATTGCTCCTACAGCTGTGTCACCCTGCAGCATGAATTATGTTCATTATGTATTTTAGTGTAGTATCTAATAAGTCATGACAGGCTAAAATACTGTTTTAAAGGTGGGCCTAAAAATCATTTAAAAGGTAATGCAAGTCCATCAAATAAGAACAACCTCCTTCACAACAATAAAACATAAAAAAATGAGGGTGTATTCTATTTATTTAAATATCTCAGAAACACAGACAGGTGATAATATTGCCCAAGTAAAAAGACACTTAATCACAAACCATACTGTGACACCAATAATACACTTGACATGCAAAATATTTAAGAGCTAGAAAGAAGAAAAGTCAATGTTTTAAATAAAATAAATACAGTACCACCAATGAAAAAAATTCTCGAATAAGCCAGTGTATACCCATAGATAGATAATAAAAAAAACACAGGATACCTGATTTGATTCAGTGAGCAATCCGTCAGAATAAAAGGCTGAGCATACAAGGAAAAGGCAGCACACAGCAGTTTGCCTGGCTGCCTGCTATTCTGACTCCACAGAAAACAGCCATAAAACCGTGTTCCCATGTGCCCCATATGCTTCTGGTGTTAGTACAAGCTATGAAAAATGCCCAAAAGAGTGCTTGTTTGACTTAGGCTATGAAACTGGCAGCCTAACATATGAATAACGCATATTAAAGGATATTAAATTGTCCTGTAGGTGTACAAAATATCCACAGTTTTCATCAATTAATACACAAAGAACAATTTAAAAAAAAAAAAAAATGTTTTTTCGTCGTGCAGAGAGAGAGACAGCTGTCCTGCAGCAGAGAGAGGCCAGTCCTCTGTGTGTGTGGAATATTCCAGTCTGTCAGAGGCGCGCAAAGCTGAAAGGTGCAACCCACCGAGGAGGGTTTCTCTTTTTTTTAAACAAAGGCCTATAAATAACCTCATGAGCGCAACGTGTTCACCTGTGTTACATACATAAAACTCACACTTTGTGCACTCACTGGGTGGGGGGGTCTAGAAAGAAAGAAAGAAAGCATGCGCCTGTCTGTCTGTCTGTCTGCAGGCTTGTGACCTGCAAATGGAGGAAAAGCGCGCACTTTGCACCGGGAGCGCGCAGTGCATAACAAGAAAAACAGGCCTCTGACACGTCAACGACTATTATGTGTGTTGTCATGAAGCAAAATAAGCTGCTGTACGCACTCACACACACACACCAACAAAAAGGGAGTGCGTAATAGCCCCAACTTTAGCATTTTCTAGCACTTATAAATCACTCCGGTCTTTGTTTAGAGCCAGAGAGAGCAAACCCCCCCAGTGTTATATTTCCACCCAGATACAGAACAACAGGGCTGCTGCTGCGGAGGATTCCTCATGACCTTATATGGCAATGTGGGGGGTTGCAACAACACGCTCTCATGGCAACCGTCCAGAGCTCTCGGATTACTGCCGTTGCCAGGGCGCGTCAGCCCAGCAACCACACAGCCCAGCAACGCGCCACTGTATTAACTTCCTTTTTACGCACTTTTCTTCTATTATACTTCTTCTAAAACACGCCATTCGAGTAAAAAAATCCCCCCTTGTGTCGTTGTCGGTGTAAAGACTTCCTGTTGTATCACAGAGAAACGTCCTCACAGCTCGCTGCTCCTTTCACCGAGTGAATGTGAGCCTCTCCCAGTTATGGCGCAGCAACATTTTACGCACAGTGCTTCTCCTTTGTCTGTAAAGAAGCCATTTTGAGACAAGAGAAACAGCAGAGAAAACCATAGCAAAGTGTAGACCTACATATCACCAAAAAGGTCTCTTTTGGACAAAAGGGAAGCATGAAATTTACAAGATTTCTCCCCTTAAGATTTCGTTTTAAGACTTGGATTACATGTTTTTTTGAAATACAAACTGTAAGTTTGCAATATCAAATCAAAAATATACTTTTTTTTGCAAAAGTCAATATAGTTTTTGATGGTAACGTTTTAACCACAATTCATGTTTTCTGTCCTCTATTTAGATTACATTTAGACATAAACGTGAAAAAAGTGAAATAAGCTCAAAAATCCATTACCTTTCAACACATTTCCTGTGGTTTTTATGTAGCTCAGTTAGAAAATGTCGAAATGGAAGAAGGTTAGAGCCTACTTTGAGTGCAATCCTGTCTTCAAGGAGAGAGAAGAGAGAGAGGAGATGGTTTGCATATTGCCCACACAGATGATGCTTGAAGATGCATATTCGCTGGCTGAGAGAGGCAATGCCTTACTGATCACACAAAAAAAAAAGTTTTCAAAAGAGCTTTCTATCTTTTCGTGCCTAATGGATTCCTTCCTTTGCAGGAGACGACACTAACCCACCCCTTATTAATGCCATTATTAGAGGATCCGAAGATGGAGCTGAAAACATTCCTCCTGCCCCTGCGTTTAGGCCTGTTCACTGCATTTCACCAAAGTGCTGAGGTAAATATTTTCACCATCAGAGTTTTCCCTCCATCTGTTTCCTCTTTGACGCTCTATTTTTTTTATACACTTTAAAAATGCGACCTGACTGAGACATTTAAATATGCCCTTGGAAGCAAGGTCAAGCAGACGATTACACTTTGGACGCTTCTTTTAAATGGCAAATGGACAGCACACAAACCTAATCTGGCTTGAGGTTGTGTCTCCACAAGTCGTAGGAAGGAAGAAGGGTAGGCTACAACACACACAAGCCACCAGGGTGTTAAGCGTTGCTGTTGTGAGAGGGGAAGTGTTTAAAGTCATTAATCAAAAGCAAAATGGGTTATCAATCAAACAGTCAAAATAGCAAGCAGCACAATAAACTATTCTGCAAAAAGGCCATCCATGGCCTGCTTTCTGTCATTTGAGAAGCAGTGGCATATATATATATATAACCTGGATCGTCTTATATATGTCAGCATGCCAGTGATCATAATAAAGTTACAGATGCCAAAATGACTGTGATCGAATAGCTCAATAGATAAATTGACAGAAAACACTTTTTTTATAACAGTAACTGCATGCCTCACATTTTACATTATTATCAAACAAATTATTATAAAAGAGTTGAACTTACTCATTGCTACTCATATCCTACACAAGGCCATACAGTGCAATGCCCAACAAACAGCCATTACACATTGTCACTTTAAACTGTGTTTTTTTTCTCCTCCCCACTAATTTCTCCAAAAAGTCATACAGGCTGTTTATTCACCAACATTTGATTTTCTTTTCACTTAAATGCTATTACTGTATTATGGGTGTGCCATGACCTAGTTAAGACAAAGATGGATTCCAAGGCAGAGGAAAAAAGGCTCAAGATGTCACAGAGGGTATTACATCCAGTACATTCTCTTCCTTCTTCTCAATCCTTTAAAAGGAGGAATCATAGTTTTTATCATAGTCCATAGTGAGAGATGAGGAAATCAAGTGTAAGATCCCTTTTTGGAACAAAGGAAACCCCATATAGGCCATTTGAGTCCCTGTTTTTAGGAAAATGGCTGCCGATAGCGCTCGGCCCCCTCTCTCTCTGCTCTGTGTTGAAGGACTCCTGAGCCGTGCCTCTAATAGCAGACAGCTCCTCGGCTTGCTGCGCTCTGATTGGCTCCGCCAGAGCTGCCGCTGTTAACCAGCCAATTGCCCGAGCACTGCAAAAACACCAGGCAATGTCAAACAAAATCCACTTTTAGTCGACAATAAACAACTCACAAACATACTTAAAAATGATAAAAACAATTCGGGGTTAATATTATATGATTTAAAGCTCAAAATCTAGCTGTTAAATGCTTTTAAAAGCGAGTAACCAACACAACAGTTTGGGCACTAGTTTGTTGACAGAGCACAACCCAGCCGCATTCCAACGGTTATAAACGTTCGCCTTGCTCTTAAATTCACCTTTTTTCCAACGGAGTTTCGTATTGTAATCTGTCAGACATCTCACAATAGCAGTCAACAATAGCTCCTCAGCAGCCGAGTACACATTTAATTTATTAAAAATATATGCCGAAATGTGTGAATGTGTTCACAAAGACATGTTTGTGCATAAAAACCTGCCACCAGCTAATTTTTATTAGCCTTTAGTGGCAGTTAAGAAGATTGCTCCCTGTGTGTCTATAGCTTGTGTTTGCCATTTTAGGTAAATGCAACCCGGCAGATTCGACACAAAATGAGGTTTTAGCGACACGAAGCTGTTACCAGGTCTATATTAAATAACATGTATACATACGAAGGGTATTATCAGACTTGTTTAAAAACATTCAATTTTTATACGACGTAAAAAACATTAAATGGGCTTAAATAGAGAGAGTTTGTGTCGAAAGTGCGGCTAGCATAGAGGGGTGGGCAAAAGCCTAGCGGTGTATTGTGGAAGAGACAGCAGCTCCAGACCAGAGAGAGGCACACAATATGTGTTGGCTCTCGCCGAAAAGGAGGCAGTATTCTTCAAGCTAAAATCATGTAATGTAAGCGGGCGAAGGAAAGGAAAGCGACTTCGTCTTTTCGTCAATTAAAAAGCTAAAACCCCTCGATAGGACGAACCATGTCCAAGCCAGGGGAGAAAACCAGATTGAACGAAGACCATGGCAGAAAGCAGAGTTCAAGTAAGCTGCTTCTTTTTTCCTCTTTCTCCTCCAGCCCTCCTAATAATGCCTGTTTTCCTCCAACCGGGAGCTACGCTAGACCCCCGGTTATCGCCTCTACCAGTGTGTGTGTTTTAAAGTGTTGGGGGCTGGTAACGGGACCGTGTTTCAGCGGTTGCTTCACGGTATATCTCCTCTCTCTCCTCTCTCTCCTTGTCGCTGCTGTCGGTTCAGGTTTGGCGAACGGCGGCATGGACAGCAGTCATCATCCCGTCTGCGGCTCAGCGGCGGCGGAGAAGCGGAGTCACCACTGGAGAAGTTACAAGTTGATCATCGACCCGGCGCTGAAGAAGGGATCACACAAGCTGTATCGCTACGATGGACAGACTTTCAACATGCCCGTAAGTGGAGAGAGAAACACCCGGGGTTACAATAGTAACCGAGGAGCCGTAACCTCCATGATGGGGCTACAATGTGGCTGTGTTGGAGGGGCATGTTCCAGCAACTTGAACTCATTTATTTAGTCCAACACAAACTGATTTGTGTGAAACTACTTTGCAACAAGTTCTCACCAAAGTTGTGGATGGGATTGATAACAGTGTGTCGTGTCTCCCCCCTTCATCTCCTGCAGAACCCAGGGATGCCACCGGTGGACATGGTCCGAGACCCGAGGATCGGTCGTCTCTGGACGAAGTACAAAGAGACGGATCTACCGGTGCCAAGATTTAAGGTATCTACTCCCGGAAAGTGATGCCAGCTTTATCCTGAGGCTGTCAAAAAAAGTTGCAGACACACCCCCCTCACTCATCTTCTGGATGTCTGGTGAAACTATGATGTCTGAAACCAAAATAACACGTGTGCATGTTCATCTTTAACTACCCTGCTCTTATCTCAGCTGTCACAAATGACCCCCACATGGTGCAACCTGAAAGCACCTCTTATAACTCCTCTCCTCCTCCTTCTTCTCCTTCTTCTTCCTCCAGATCGATGATTGTTACATCGGCCCTGTGCCTCCCAAGGAGGTGACATTCGCCCGGCTCAACGACAACATCAGGGAGGGATTTCTTAACGACATGTGCAAGAAGTTCGGAGAGATCGAGCAGGTGGAGATTTTGTACAATCCGAAAAACAAGAAGCACCTGGGGATCGCCAAAGTTGTTTTTGAGAACGTGAAAGCCGCCAAAGTGGCCGTGCAGTCGCTCCACAAGACGTCTGTTATGGGAAACTTCATCCACGTGGAGCTGGACCCGAAAGGTAAACAACAAGTGATTCAGTCATTCGAGGAGAAGACGGTTGTAACCCACATTTTTTTTTTACGCACGCATCTCTTCTAGTGCTGCAGGAGGCAAAAGCATTCATTCATTCAGTGAAGTGTTGAAGCCTTGTGTGTTTTGAGGTATTGGGAGGGCAGCATTATCACGTGTGTAAATTTACGTGCGTTGCCTGGTAACGTGGGATAATTGAATTTCATTGAATGTAAGGCTGCTCCCACAAGCCCAGTGCTCAGGGTGCTGTGTGTACTCCCACTGTGCATAATTTCAGACCTGTAAACAAACACAAACCAATCTGTCAGAGTCCTCTCCCCCTTTACCATCTCTCCTGAGTCGCATTTTAAATGAAATACCTACAAGTTGAGTTAGATTTTCACTGTTAAGATTCAAAGACTGCTGCTTCAGAACAGCAACTTTAATTCCTTTCAAGACTATGTAAGGTATTCATTATTTGACTGGCAACAGTTTTGCATCTGTGTTAATTTGAAAGCAAAATACTGATGTTTTTAATTATAATTTGTACTAATTTTACTAGTTACACAAGTGCTTGAATTATTCCTACAAATTATTTTTCTTTTTATAAATAGTCTAAATAGGAATTGTAGTTAACAAGTGTTGCACTCTGTCAGAGTCCTCTACCCCTTTACCATCTCTCCTGAGTCGCATTTTAAATGAAATACCTGCAATTTGAGTTCTGCCAGTAACACTGTTAAGATTCAAAGACTCTTGCTTCAGAACAGCAACTTTTATTCCTCTCAAGACCATGTCAGGTGATTATTATTTGACTGGCAACAGTTTTGCATCTGAGTTAATTTGAAAGCAAAATATTTTTAATTACAAATGGTACAATTTTTTACTAGCTACACAAGTGCTATTCTCTTGAATTATTCCTAAAAAATATTTTTCTTTTTATAAATAGTCTAAATAGGAATTGTAGTTAACCAGTGTTGCACTCTGTCAGAGTCCTTTACCCCTTTAACATCTCTCCTGAGTCACATTTGAATTAGTTTTTCAGTCAGTAATACTGTTAAGATTCAAAGACTGTTGCTTCAGAACAGCAACTTTTATTCCTCTCAAGACCATGTCAGGTGTTTATTATTTGACTGGCAACAGTTTTGCATCTGAGTTAATTTGAAAGCAAAATATTTTTAATTACAAATGGTACAATTTTTTACTAGCTACACAAGTGCTATTCTCTTGAATTATTCCTACAAATTATTTTTCTTTTTATAAATAGTCTAAATAGGAATTGTGGTTGCACTCTGTCAGAGTCCTCTACCCCTCTACCATCTCTGTTGAGTCACATTTGAAATGAAATACTTGCAATTTGAATTCGTTTTTCAGTCAGTAATACTGTAAAGATTCAAAGACTGTTGCTTCAGAACAGCAACTTGAATTCCTCTCAAGACAATGTAAAGTATTTATTATTGGCAACAGTTTTGCATATGTGTTAATTTGAAAGCAAAATGCTGATGTTTTTAAATACAATTTGTACAAATTTTACTAGTTACACAAGTGCTAATTATTCCTACAAATTATTTTTCTTTTTATAAATAGTGCGTATAAAGTGTTGCATTTTGTGTAGGATATGTTAAATCTATTAAGACATGTTTGGGCAGTTATATTACAGCATGTATAACATATAACGGTTCAGATAACCATATGTACATTCACAATATTTATTGTATTGAGTTTTACAGTTTACAGTTCATTAGGGCTGACTCGAATGCTTCGAAGCTTCGGCCGTTGCCATGGTAATCGACCTCCAAATCAGTATTTGAATGCTTAGTTTTTTGTTTTTTTAATATTTAAGTATAGAAAAATAATTGATTAATCCCCAAATAGCCCATGAATTAAGGAATAATCCCACAACATTATTCATATTCAACATTAGTTATTATAAGTTATTCTCAGAGGGATATAGCTGTTTGTTATGTGAAGAGGTGCGTGCGTGTGTATGTACAGTATTGTGGCAGTGTCACTGTCCTGAAGCTTCGAATAGCTTTGAATTTTTCTCACCAAAGCTTCGAAGCCCAAAAAATGGCGTTCGGGACAGCCCGACAGTTCATATATAGGCAGGCTTAAACAATTATATTACTGTAGTATGTAATGCTCCCACTGTAAATAATTGGGAAGTGTGAACCTAGAAAGGAAACCCCATACATGTATCTACAAAGGTTTAGATTTTGGGTTCAGCAACCAGATTAGTTTTAATAAAGCCTGCTGGCATTAAGCCCGCTCCATAGACGACTTGGCATCTGACCGTGTTTACCTTTCTGCAGGTGAGAATCGCCTTCGGTACTTCCAGCTCCTGATGAATGGCAGCTACACTCCGCAGACCCTGCCTGTTGGTGGAGAGGAGACCAGAGAAGTTTCCCCTCGTAGCCTGGCAGAAGCCTTACTGGTAAAAAATGCGTCTAACATGTTCATGTGTTTATTAGCTCCCTTACCTGTGGCAGTGTGAGTTATATAGATAATAATATACAGTAGTTTAAGTACAGTCTCTACTGTTTTTTTGCAATGTCAGCCTGGTGAATTGTAGTGTTACTTTTGTAGAAATAACTTACCAATCTAAGCTGACATCCTTATCTGTAATCCATTTTATCAGTGCAGCAGGTGGTGGAGTAGAGCAGAGGAAATGTTATCCAGACCCTTGCCTGTGGACTGAAATCACAAAGCCAGTGAAACGTGCACTTTGGCCCCGTAGCCTGAGATCCCCCAGGCATTGTGCCGAGACTCTCTTATCCACTAGTTGCTTTAAAAAATAAATAAAAATCTTTGCACGGGGAAATGTAACTGTTGGTCATTTTGGCAACTATTTTTCATGACTGCATTGATATACAGTAGCTCCTAAGTTACAGCCTAAAGACATTTAATTTTTTAGTTGTGTTGTCCGTGACACCTGGATTAATCTCGACCCTGTTTGTCTCCTCTAAGGCCTGCGAGCCCATCCGCAGGTTGTCTGAGAGCAGCGTGGCTGCTGCTGGAGGAACATTGCCACCCAGCAGCTCCACCACTCCTCTGTCCCTGGAGACGGGCTACTCCAGCCTAAAGCAGGACACACCCCAGTCCCAGGGAACCCCTCACACCCCCCGGCAGTCAGGTACGCCCTTCTCTCAAGACTCCAACTTCTCCAGTCGTCAGTCCACGCCGGCGTACCAGTCCAGCCGGGCCGAGAGCTCAGGAGGTTACAAAAACCGCAGACACGAGAGCAAGTTCCAGGATGCGTACAACCGCAGACCGGAGAGGCCTCAGTACCGCAGCAACATGTATCGCGGCACGACGTCCGAGCAAGCGCCCTTCAAACAGCACCAGCTCACCCCACCTGAGCCTCCGCCCTCCACCCCCTCCTTCAACTACACAGCGCCTCCCCCTGCTACGCCCAACTTCAAGTCCGCCTTCTCGCCCTACCAGGCTCCTTTGCCCCCCGCGTTCCCCCCGTCGGAGCCTGCTTTCCATCACCCGGCCCAAAGGGAGGGTGAATACCTCCGACCGCCGCAGCCGCCTCTGGCAGCTGCCACTGACTTTTTGCCCGTCAAGGATAGACCGGAAACTCCTCCGATCCCAGAGCCCCCACCGGAGCCCGTGCCCCATCCGAGCACCCCTCCTCCTCAAACACCAGAGCACTGCCCCTCACCAGGCTCCCCCGGGCTTGATCCAGAGCGCAATAGCCTGGATTCCCGCATTGAGATGCTCCTCAAGGAGAAAAGGACAAAACTGCTGCCGTTCCTGGAGGAGCGAGACTCGGACACTGAGGTGCGAATGGAGGGAAGTCCGATTTCCTCCTCGTCCTCTCAGCTATCCCCAATTCCCCCTTACACAAGCGGCTCCCAAGGTGGCCCACACAACTCCCGTCCCTCTAGCACCGGCCTGGAGGATATCAGTCCGACACCACTGCCAGACTCGGAAGATGAAGAGCCAACTCCCGGAACTGCCTCGCTGATCAAGAGGATCAGCTCTCCTGTCCCGGAGAAGATGAGCAACAGTGACCTCAAGGATGGACATTTTCGATGCCACACTCCCACGGATAAAATGGACGTGGTAAGACCCAGATTTTTTTTCTTATATTTGCATGAAACTTGTGCATATTTCCATGTGTTAAGTTACATTTCACATTTCCAAATGTAGCCCAAACAAGCTTGTATTGATAGTCTGTGTTAGCTGATAGCAGCGCGGTGCTGATGTTTACTCACAGCTGTGACGGTTACACCGAGGACACAGGAAGTGAGGTCTAGTTTCAGTGCAGAGTGATAGTAGTAAACTTTCCTTTTTGTTTCATTGTTTTTCATTAAGCCTTGTAAAGGAAGTAACAATCTTACAGCAATCTGTGCATGAAGGCACCACAAAAAAAGGTGTTTGCTCTTTCAGTTGTTCAATTTTGTGTAGAGCACAAATACCATCTTTAAATGACTAATAAGCAGTGTTTGTACCTGTGATAAAAGTATATTTGTTAGCACAATAGTCTCTGAATATGCGTATCAAAGATGTAAAACAGTTGACATAAGTTATGAATGAAAAGTTTTAGACATAACTCACAGCCATACAAATACCTTCACATTCACATGAAGTTGATCTCCTTGTTTGAAGACATAGTAACGCCATCTGGCCTGTGATGTTGTATTTCTACACTTGGTACCTTGCGTTGAAAGGAGAAATAAGAGCCGCTCTGCTGTTGGGGAATTGAACACTCTTGTTTCCTCTTTCTAACACTCACCACACGCTCACGCGGAGGAAAACACAGTTTGGCAGTTAGCCCCATTCAACAACACACTTCCTGGTTCTGCCGAGCCTGACAGTCAGGATTGTCCGCGGCGTCTCGAGTCTCACATTTCAAGTTATCCCAAAGCGAGCACGGCAAACAAACAGGTCATTTGGATAAAGACGCCACTCCCATGCTGAGTTTACTCTCCTTTAGCTTCATTCCTGCAGCATTCGTAACAGAAATCCTTTTATGATGATAAACGGCAGGGAAGAGGATTCAATGCTGATGTGTTCAAAGTGTTGCGCTCACGTTATCCGCAATGGTTTTAGGAGTGAGGAGTTTGGTGCCGAGAGCAAACAGCTCTGTTTGGAAACATGCTGACCAACAACATGGGTCAGCTGTGTTTGACTGTGCTAGTGTGAACTTGTGAACTTTGAACTTTGTTGCTTTTATTTTGAATGATTCACTGAGTAGCTATCACACTTCAGTGCTGTGTTCATAGCACAGAGTGCTGTGGGTTGGTATTAAGTGCAGGTATTGTTTACTTATTCTTTAATCAGATATTTAGATACAAATAAACAGTTTAAACATATATGTTTATATTTCTGAAAGTAAGACACCCAAAAAAAAATATTGCCTTGGTACCATTACTAATGGTGCCTTCAAATGAAACTCGTGAGCTTGTGTTTACGACATGGGAAATCGTGGACACGATATGCTTGTCGTTCAAGTGATTAAGTCGTGAGAACATCGCTGCTAAGCAATGGCAATATTAACGTTACTGTCGGCGTGTAGAAGCCACAGAGGCTTACAATTTAGCAAGCGGGTAACATAATGCAGGAAATGCAAAGGCATAATGACAGAGGAAAAAGATTAGGTCGTTGGGAATATCAACATTTTCCTCAGAAATATTATAAAAGTACGAAGAAAAACAATATACGACTAAAATTACAATATATTAACTTATTATGCACAAAAAAATTAACTTCCATGGATTCTGCCATTTCTGACAACGTCAACAAACACGTCACAACTCGTAAACTCTGAGCTTTCAGAAACTTTCCATGTACGAGGTCGTGAATGCCACGAGGGGGGCGTTCATATGGACTCTTCTTGTGAACACGGTAAACACGACCCCATTTGAAGGCACCATGAATCTCAGGTATTGTAGAATACCTCAGAACCAGTTTGGGAAAATGTCAAACTACACCTGTAATTAATGTTAAAGCTAAAGGGGCAGGTTGACAAAACAATCTTAACTTAAGATCCACTTACTAGCTTTGTCCTGAGCCTTTCAACCTTATCTCAAGTAGAGCTGCAACGATTAATCGATTAGTTAACAACTATTACATTAATCAGGACCTATTTGGATTATTGATTAATCGGTTTGAGTAACTTTTTAGGGCTGTCAATCGATTAAAATATTTAATTGCATGATTGTCCATGGTTAATCGCGATTAATAGCAAATTAATCACACATTTTTTGTCTGTTCAAAATATACCTTGAAGGGAGATTTGTCAAGTATTTAATGCTCTTATCAACATGGGAGTGGGCAAATATGCTGTTTGCCAAACAGGCAACAACAGCTGTCAGTGTGTCAGTGTGCTGACTTGACTATGATTTGCCCAAAACTGCATGTGATTATCATAAAGTGGACACGTCTGTAAAGGGGAGACTCGTGGGTACCCATAGAACCCATTTTTATTCACATATCTTGAGGTCAGAGGTCAAGGGACCCCTTTGAAAATGGCCATGCCAGTTTTTCCTCGCCAAAATTTAGCATAAGTTGGAGTCTTATTTAGTCTCCTTTGTGACAAACTAGTATGACATAGTTGGTACCAATGGATTTTCCCTAGGTTTTTTAGTTTTATATGATGCCAGTATCTTCATTCTAGCTCTAAAACTGAGCCCCCTACAACCAAAAAAATCGCAAGTTGCATTAAAGCATTAAAAAATGAGTGGCTTTAAAACAAATTTCCGTTAACGCGTTATTATCACGTTGTCTTTGACAGCCCTAAAAAAAAGTCAAAATTCTCTGATTCCAGCTTTTTAAATGTGCATATTTTCTGGTTTCTTTCCTCCTCTATGACAGTAAACTGAATATCTTTGAGTTGTGGACAAAATAAGACATCTGAAGACGTCATCTTGGGCTTTGAGAAACACTGATCGCCATTTTTCACCATTTTCTGACATTTTATAGACCAAACAACTAATCGACAAAATAAACGACAATGAAAATAATCGTTAGTGGCCTAATTTCAAGGTTTTCATAAATTGATGGTGTTTTCTCGGTTGTCATGGAGATGAAAAGTGCAGATGATTGCACTTGTGCAACCTGTGAAAAATAGATGTTGACCTCGCATAGTCCTGACAGGCTGTCCCTTTTCACACAGGCTCCTCAGTCGTCAGGAGAAGACATGGAAATCTCCGACGATGAGATGCCCGGAACTCCGAACAGCGGCGCAGAGTGTGGCAAGGGCATCGTCATAAACTCTGCGGTGTCGCCGATGCAGACCATTTCCATCCCTCCTCCCGGCTTCGCCGCTCTCCAGCACCAGGCTGGCTTCCAGATCTCCCATCACCACCTGGCCCCTCACTCTGCCGTCCCGGGACATCCTCACCTGGCCGGTCATCCTGGAGTGCCTCACCACATGCTGCAACACATGGGTCCCTACGCTCACAGCATGGTGCCACTGGTGCAAATGGAGCTGATGAACTGCTTGCGGTGGGAACAGTGGAGCACCGTTCCCATGTCCTTCCAGATGCAGCAGCAGATGCTGAGTCGCATGGCTCAGACCAGAGGGCCCTATCCTTATCCACACTTTATGGACAGTGGTGCGTCTGCGCCGTACGGGGGACCCTACCAGCCTGTGAATATGGGTGCTACGCCCGTTAGCGGCGCAGCAGCAGCACCCGGACAACAATGGCAGAATCCCAGTATACCAAAGTTCAACCCTACTGTTCCTCCTCCTGGATATGAGACTAAAAAGGAGGATCCCCACAAGGCTACTGTTGACGGCGTGCTGCTGGTCATTGTCAAGGAGCTGAAGGCCATCATGAAGAGGGACCTCAACCGCAAAATGGTGGAGGTGGTGGCTTTTAGAGCTTTTGACGACTGGTGGGAAAAGAAGGAGCACTCGGCAAAGGTAAGTTATTTATTTCACCTTCCACGATACAAATACAGGGTCAGATACAAGCAAAGAGAGCTTATATATATACACATGCACAGTATGTGTGGGGGAAATGTTCTTGTCCTGACTTCTAACCCGCTGTTAAAGAAATTGTTAAAACAGTCTAATAATGCCCATATTATATTATTTCATAATTGAAGCCATGAATTGTTGCAACATCAACAACCACTCATTTAGTTTGCATTGCTGCACAAATGTTCATGATAAACATCAACTCAATAAAGAAAAGAACGTACCATTATTGTGGTTGTGTTGCCGTGATAAGATAGTGCTGGAAAGATTACATAATTAATCAAGTAAATTAAACAACAATGTGGATGATCAATTAATTGTTTAATTCATTAAATTATATTAAATTCAATTCAATAAGTTGTTTAATTTATCAAGGTAAAATATTCCCTGCTTCCAGATTCTCAAATGGGAGGCTTTGTTGCTCTTCTCTGTTTTCTATCTGGTTAAATTTAACTCGTTTGGGCTTTTTAGACTGTTGATCAGACAAAACAAGCAAGTTAAAGACATCTCCTTTTACGATTAATTAGAAAATGAATCGACTCATTACCCGAACATGAAAATAATCCTCAATTGCATTTTGAAGCAGCGATTGTTTCATGAAAATGAATCTGTAGACCGAATCCAGTTCTTTTTCCGTATAATAACAGGGTTTAATACGATAACTACCCAGCATTAAAAAAAATCATATTGTTTATTTCCCCAGGTCTCTTTGACTCCGGTGAAGGGTGCGGAGGGGAAGGAAGAAGAAAGACCCAAACCCAAAGAGACGATGGGTTCAAGTCTACTGGAGAACTGGAACAAGGGCGAGGGACTGGGCTACGAGGGAATGGGCCTGGGGATCGGTCTGCGAGGGGCCATCCGCCTGCCGTCCTTCAAGGTTAGCCTCCAAGTTTGTCTTTTAGTAATCACGGAACAACGAGGTAGTGTCCTTTTTTTTCTTCTCGACCAGTTGCGCCGCCAGTTGGTGTTTAACGGTTGCATGTTGTGTTCAGGTGAAAAGGAAGGACCCGCCCGAGGCCGCAACAGCAGGGGACAACAAACGAGCCCGACCCTCCACTCCGGTGGATGACGAGCTGGACGATGAAGGTAACATCTCTTTGTTCTACACATTTACACTCTCTTCTTCTTCCTGGCGTTATAAAATGACCAATAGCTAATTCATCTCGTGGCTTATTCCTGTCAGACCGGGATCGAGACCCAGCCGAGCTCCCGTCGGACGATTCCAAAATGGACGCCGACGGCGCTGCGGCGAAGCGGCGGCACTCGCGGCCGCTTGAACTGGACAGCGAGGGAGAGGAAGAGGTGGACACCTCAGGAAAGGAAGAGGAGTCGTTGTCCGACAGGGAGGAGGAGGGGCCTGAAACAGAAGCTGCGGAACGGCTGTCGTCAGGCAAAGTAAGCCATCTCAAAAACTTCCCGTTAATTGTGTATCTGTTGGATTGTTCGCATAGTGTGCAATGAATATTTGTGCATTTTGTAAACATTTCTATGACGTGTGATCGTCTCTTAGGAGACTGCCGACGAGGATGGTGATGATGAAGACTCATCCAGTGAGAGCGCTTCCTCAGATTCGTCTGACGATGGTACTTTTAAATATCAAACAGCAACAACTTGCTTGATTTTTTTTTTTCTTTCTATCTGTGTACTGTAGTTCATCTTTTCTTTTCCCCGTTTCTTGCAGAAGCCGAGAGTTCGTCTTCCTCCAAGGCCAGCTCCGACTCCTCAGCAGAAAGTGCGGACTCCTCTGAGTACGAGTTAAGCTCCGAAGAGGAAGGGGAGGAGGAGGAGGAAGAAGAGGAGGCGGCGGCAGCGGTAGATGTTGAGGCCGAAGGCAAAGCGGTAGAGACCTCCTCGTCATCCTCATCCTCCTCAACATCGTCCTCTGATGAAGAGGAGGGGAAGACGGAGACCAAGCCACCGAGCCCTCCTGTGGTACCGGTTCCAGAGGATAAGGAGGACAAGAGGAGCAGGGAGGAGCTAAGCAGCAAGCCCAAACGCAGACCTCCTAGTCCTAAGGAGGAGGTGAAGGAGGACCTGAAGCCGCCATCGTCCAAAAGCCTCCCAGGTGAGTGTCTGCTGTGTTATTCAGCTCAAAGGTATTTATCATTTTGCAGTGTTGATGTCAGATGTTAAATGAAATGAATGTCTTGTCTTGCAGTCAAAGAGCGAGACATCAGTGTAGACGGCAACATTCCTGAAGTGAAGTCTGAACCCAAGGAGCATGCAGCGAGTCTTCGGCCGCCCACTCCCACGGGCGCCTTGCCCGACAGCGACCAGGAGACGAAAGCCAAAGGTAAAGCAGAGCCCGAGGAAGTACCCTGCACCCCCGGTCAATTAACCCCATCCCACGTAGACGCAAACAAACCTGTCCCCAAATCTGCCTCCGCATCTTTAATGCACCTCCCTCTCCCTCCTCACCCGGCAGTAGAAGGTCGTTCCCTCCTTCATCCACCCCCCGGTCCCCTGCCTGACCTCCCTCAGCGGGCCAGGCTCCCCACGGATGAGGATATCCCCCGCACGCCGGGCAGGGACCTGATGGAGCGTGCCCGAAGCCTGGGCAAGTCCCAGAGCACGGACACGGTGCCCAACACACCCGGTAGCGATGCCCCGCTGACGGGCAGCAGCCTGATGCTTAGCTCCCCTCACATCCCCGGTAGCCCCTTCTCCTACCCTGCACAATCCCCTGTCCTTAGCGCTGGAGTCCCCCGCACTCCAGGAAGAGACTTAACCTTCACACCTGTCTTCCCTGACCCCACAGCACTGACTCTCAATAGGAAAATATCCTCCGAGAGCCTGGACGATAGACCCGTTTTTAAGGAGCCGCCCATCAGTGCTCTGCCTAACCAGGCCCTGTCAGCTGGAGCGGAGCTTTCAGCCAGTGTCCCCGAAGATCTGCCCGCCGGTCTCACTGTGGACGTCCCCGTGCCATCAGATACTGCTCCGTCGAAGAGGAAACCTGGACGACCCAAAGGTAAAAAGGCCCCGGCCGTCTCTGCAGCCGATGAGTCTTTGGAGCTCTCATCCGAGTCCACCCCTCTGCCTCACGACGCACGTCTCAGCGATCTGTCCGCGAAAACGATATCCGCCAAGTCCCCCGACCACCCGAGCCTGGACTTCCGGGAAGGAGAGGTGAAGCCTAAGACGGTCCTACCTGCCGAAGACGGCTTCCTGTCCTACGAAGAAGAGAAAAAACCTGTGGTCGTGAAGCCTACGCGGAGGGCGCGGCGAGGCTGGGAGGAGCTGCTGCTGGACAGCCTGTCGCCCGTCGCCTCGCCTCACCGGCCCTACTTCGCCCCGCGCTCCGATTTTGAGGAAATGACCATCCTGTACGACATCTGGAACGAAGGCATAGATGACGAAGACATCCGGCTTCTGCAGATCACTTACGACAAGATGCTCCAGCAGGATAACGGCAACGACTGGCTCAACGACACGCTCTGGGTCAACCATCCTCATATCCTTTACTGCTCAACATCGGCTGGTTTACACCAAAATGTTATCTGTCACATTAATATTTATGTATATGTCATGTTTCAAAGTTACAAAGTGCTCCACAAAGCAGTCCAGTTAAATAACACTAAAAAAGATAATTATTTTCTAATTTAATAGAGTTGTTTTGTAGTGTGTGTATCACATAGCAGCCCCCTCTGGTGGTGAAAATTAGGAACTTTTTTGGCTGCTTATTGAATATCTGTTGAGCTTCAGAAGTGTTTTGGCATCTCAGCTGTGGTCCAAGGCCTTCTTTTCAGTTTCTTCCTTGACTTCCCTGCACCTACCAACATCCCCCGAGTGAAGAAAAAGAGAAGAGACGACGGCATGAGGGATCACATGACCGGCTGCGCGCGAAGCGAGGGATACTACAAGATCGACAAGAAGGACAAGATCAAGTACCTTCAGAGCACAAAGCTGCAGTACGAGGAGCCGCCGGTCGACACACAGGTGAGGACAGATTGCGATGTTCGACTTCTGTGAAAGTGCTAAAACATCAGTGGCATGATGTATGTTAAAGGTAGGGTTCGTAACGATTTTAGAAACATTTTTGTTATGTTAGTTGAAATTCTCATTACATCCCGACAGCAATCAATAAATCAAATGCTCTCACAAAATAGGGAAAAAAATCCGGTATCTGTGGCTGTTGCAGGACTTTAATAAACCCGTCCAATCATTTCATTTGACCCGAATGAAATGAATGGACGGGTTACCTATCTGTCTGTCTGTCTACCTACCTACCTACCTGCCTGCCTGCCTGCCTGCCTGTGCACACTCTGCCCATGCAGTCATTGTGCGTCTCCGGAGTCTTCCACAAGCTGCTAGGCTGACAGCCAGGAGTACTAACAATAGCCATGTTCACTATTCTCGTTCATTATGATGCGTTTACGTTCCTAATGATAATTTTGGGGGAGTGGCTTTGGAGGGAGGCCTGAAGCGACGGACTGTCAGTGTTGCCGACTTTTCTCACTAGATTTAGTGACTTTTGGAGCTAGTGCTGCTCGCTATATTCACTAGAAGAGTTGACAACATTGTGCTCGTTTTTTCCAGCTGGATCATTTTTAAAATGTAGTGTGCTCTTGCTAGTTTCTCAACATCGCCCACCTTGCCACCTTTAACCTACCGTGGGTGAACTCCTCTAACTCCCAGCTCCTCTCTCTGCAGGGTATGAGTATTCCTGCACAGGTCCACGCCTCTACCAGAGCTGGCTCGGAGCGGCGGTCGGAGCAAAGACGTTTGCTGTCCTCGTTCGCGTGTGACAGTGACCTGCTGAAGTTCAACCAGCTGAAGGTAAACGCAGTCAAACTGAACTTTGCTCCAGTGGGCAGTTTGATTCACCCTGAATTTTACAGCAGTAAGCAGAAACACAAGTCTTTTTGTCAATTGACACTTTGCTCTCTTTTTCTCTTTCAGTTCCGTAAGAAAAGGATCAGATTCTGCAAGTCACACATCCACGACTGGGGTCTGTTTGCTATGGAGCCCATCGCCGCGGATGAAATGGTGATCGAGTACGTGGGACAGAACATCAGACAGGTGAGAGGCAGTTGTTTGTTTTCTGTGGGTACCTAAACAATGATTACATTTTTACAAATCTACTTGGATTCATCTGACATCTGTGCAATAATGAAGAAATATTTGAATAATTGCATTCAAGATTTATGATGGATTATACTGTATGCATGTAGACTTTAGGGTTTGCATAGAAAATGTCTATTACAAAAGGCAGTTTATTAGAATTCGTAAGATGTCAAGTATGCAGGGAAATAACCAAACTTTGATGCATGGACTGCTGTAACAGAAAGGGTTTCAACGCCAAAGTTTAACCTAACTCTGGAGCATTATTTAGCCTGCTTCCCAACAAGCGACCATGACATGATTGTTACCAATGGATTCCTGATGTTTCTCATTTCATATGATACCAGTATGTTCACTCTGGCTTTAAGATTGGGTCAGCTACCCACCAGTACCTCTTAAAGACAGTAATGCAGATCTCAGAGGGTTAAAGCAGTTCATGTTAAATCAGCCTCTAATAAGTGACAATCCTCCGTTGGCAGGTGATTGCGGACATGCGGGAGAAGCGCTACGAGGAGGAGGGCATCGGTAGCAGCTACATGTTCCGCGTTGATCACGACACCATCATAGATGCTACGAAGTGTGGCAACTTCGCCCGTTTCATCAACCACAGCTGCAATGTAAGACAAAATCCACACTTTTTGTAAAAGCTTCAGCACCACCTTTATGAAACAGAAGCTTAACAACAATCTAATTGTGTGTTTTCCTTTCAGCCCAACTGTTATGCGAAGGTCATCACGGTGGAGTCTCAAAAGAAGATCGTGATCTACTCCAGGCAGCCCATTAACGTCAACGAGGAGATCACGTACGACTACAAGTTCCCCATCGAGGACGAGAAGATCCCCTGTTTGTGTGGGGCAGAGAACTGTAGGGGAACGCTGAATTAACGTCCACGCGAGGTTCTCCAGGTGTGTAAAAGTGCTGTCCTTAAAATTTCATTCAAGTTTCCGCACATGTTGAGACTCCGGATGAGGAAGAACTGAAGAGGGAAGGTTTTATTCTGGAGAAGAAAACCTGCAAGTCGTCTGCGCGACCCTCTTCAACATATTAAACTCTAGATTGTTTACGATTTATGGTGCTCTTGAAATAAAAAACGCATAGTTTTTTATGTCTGCCAGTGACCCAGAACTTACTTTAAACACTTTGACTTGCTGGTGCAGCATTTCGTCCTCTCAACGTCGGACAGTATTTCAGCATGGCTCCTTCCACGTCCAGTCCTGGTTTTGTACAGTTTTACACTTTTTAAAAAAAAAAATCCTCGTTTGTCTCATAAGCTTTACGTACACCACACGTGGTACAAGAAAAACAACACATGTTAAGCTGCTCACTAACACTGTTGAGACGCACAAGCCCGCCAGGAAAACGCCTCTCTGTGGGAGAAGACGCCGTCGGGCACCTGAACAGATGGGATGACGGCGGAGTGTCGCAGCCCGACACCGGACTGCAACCCTGCTTTCTCACGCCTACCTCCTCTGCAGCAGTTTTCTTGGACATAAATCAAACTGATATTTAAAAAAGTAAATCAAGTAACACAAATGGATAAATCCTGCCACAAAATCTGGAATATTTGGATATCACGCCTGCTTTCACCAGCCAATAATGGATCATGCTGCTTCCTATTAGTTTATGCAACAAAAAAACGTGCAAAATTTGTATTAATGATAGTCCAGTGTTTTCCAGTTTTGTTTAGGTAATTCTCCTCTTGCTTGTTTCTTCAAAGACACTATATTTGTGTGTGAATGTGTGAGTGAATTTATCATCTTAGTGTGTGTGTGTGTGTGACTGCGAGTGCACTGCCCCCTGTAGGCCGCGGCGTAGAAGGGCCGCCCAATCATGCAGATGCAAGAAAGTGAAAATTGAATCAGTCCCTTTCTACGTCCACTGGGCAGCATTTGAAAACAAACTTCTTAAACTAAGTTTTCAACTTATGAAGAAATAACTATTCCTCATTTTAAGTGCCATATGGATGTGTAACTGTCTTTGTTTAACCTGAGCAGGCCGGTGACGGACATTAAGGAAAGTTTTGTTTTTCGCCTGGAGCTGTGTTAACATGCATGTTGCAAAGAATTGCTGCCTATTTTTTCACCGCCGTGGGAATTTGATGATGCGTCCTTCATCTGTACCTGGGATGACTGTCTCATGTTTGTGTCCTCTTCATATAACACTCTTATTACTCTACCAGTGTTCAATGTTTCCTGCGAAACAGAAGTGTTTCCACAAGGGTTGTTAAGATGAAAAAAAGAAATATTTGTGAATGCACTCGAGGCTTTGCACTTCTGCTTTACGCCCCCCTCTCAGCCAATCATTTCCCCCCCCCCTTCAAGACCAAGTCAGTCATCGCTTTTCATTCAGTTGGATCGATTATGGAGATTTTCTTTTTTTTTTTTCACCAGTGATGTTTATATTGTATATGATTACTTGTACAGAAGATCTAAAGCTTTTTTTTTTTTTTTATCTTCACAAGGGTAACACTTTTAAGATGCATCTTTCTCTCTCTCTCTTTCTTTTTTTAACAAAAGACTGAGTATTTAAAAATATTTTCAGGGATCTGTAAAAGGAATCTGAGGGTTTAAAAAGGTTGTTTATTTAAAGAAAAAGGTCCACTGTGTACAGGAAAAGTCTCCACCTCCCTTTTTGAAAGATTGTTTCTTGTAGAAACGTCTTCATTTTCTGCCCATTTGCTTTGTAATCCTACAATGTGTAAATACTGTAACTGTGAATACTATATAAATATATATATATATATATAAATATATATATTTTTGTTCCCCAGGATTTGCTACGCGAACACAGCTCAGAGATCTATGTAACATATGAGGCGAGCGATGAGCTGGTAGCAGGAGATTCAGCTTGTGTCAAGCTTTGTTTTTTTTTTATTTTCTGTTGTAAATTCTATGAAAAAGTTGTTTGCGGTGTGGAGAAAAAAACAAAAAGGTGCAGAATTGGCATGGGAAGAGGAATGAAGCATCAGCCTGTTTCTCATGTCTATTTATTACACAACAAATGTATGAAAAAGGAAAAATGGAAATAAAGCAATTTTGCATACATCCATAAACAGTGGTTGTTTTTAATGGGACATGGGGCAAACAATGTGGGAGATGAAATAAAGTAACTTGCTATACAGTCAGTGGATTTATTCATTGATGGATGGTCATCTGAAATAAACCCTCACAGTCCAACTGGTGCTGACTTTTAATGAATGGAAACAGTAGTTAGTAGTCAGCTGACCAAACAAAACGAGTCTGTCAGGCTGGTATGATGGAGGACCTTGTCATGTGATTCACTGTCCTCTGACAAACACACCATGTTTCACACCACCGGTAAAATGAAAACATTCACCAGTACAGTGGT
This sequence comes from Adelosebastes latens, assembly GCA_916700685.1. NCBI lineage: Eukaryota > Metazoa > Chordata > Actinopteri > Perciformes > Sebastidae > Adelosebastes > Adelosebastes latens. Next base: position 3,270 of record CAKAKR010066879.1, on the reverse strand, counting down.
GAATGCAGTAAAAGTAAGCAGAACATAAAAAAAAAGATTGTATGTATAGGCTAATGTAGATCCTTCATGTGTAATGTAATCCAGGATGCAGAAACCATGTGACCTGGATGACAAAGTTTTCCTCCCAACCAGTCTCCACTGATTTTTAGAGCTGTTTCAAGTGTGAGTGGAAGGTTGGTTTGATCCCCAGATATCCACCTCTTATTTATTTATTTTTAATGTTTTTTTATTTATATTTTAACTTTTTGTGACGTACTAATAGGTCTAATTTGAGTTTGAAATCTACAGCTCTGCTGATTTCACCCATCATTTCCTCCTCTGGTTGAAGCTGTGTCATGAATCAGTTAATTGAGCTGTTGCCTTATTTGGATTCAGTGGAAATCTGCATGAGATGCTACAGGCCGCAGCTGGACCATGTAGAATCAAAGAGACGAAACTCCGGTGTTCTTCTGACAACAGCTGCCGCTGCCATTTTGGACTGAAAACGCTTAGTATATTTGTTTCATTTTTTATTTTATTTATTTGCACATATATAAAACTGCACAAAATCCAGTCATTGAAAAAAACAAAACAAGAAATGTGTCAGTAGAGGTCAAGAAGCCACAGGCTTATACAAAGGACCTCCAACCTACCCCAGGAGAAAAAAACAATAACAAAAAAGGAAGAAAGATCCAAACTAACATCATTTTAAAAATACAACAAAAGTTAAACAACAACAAGAAGTACAGTGTTTTTTTGTTCTCTTGTGCAGAAAAACCTAACCAAACAGTGGAAAACAATCCAATAAAAACAATGAAATACATACAAAAGAAACAGTACAGAAAAAAAGAAAATGTATCTAAACATATCAAAAGATAATTAGACATCATGAATTAAATGTGATGATGATTTCCTTTTAAAAATAAATAAAAATGTATAATATTTTATGATTCAAGTAAGGTCATTTCGGTAGAATATGACAGTAATAATATGACTATTATGTAGTCATATTATTTCTTTATATTAATCTTGTCTCTAGGTGGAGGCTTCAGATAAACCCAGAGGGTTTTTTGCCTCTTCCTGCACTGTATATTATTCTTTTTTTTTTTTTTTTGTTATGTTGTATAGTCTTAAATTGTGCAAAACAAATAAACAAATAAAATAAACAGTAGAATGTAAATAAGTTTGTTTTTCTTTTTTTCGGCACTTTTTAGGTGGACGTTTTACTGGTCGCTTTCAGTCCAAAATGGTGGAAGAAGAGGTTTAGCTATAGGGTGCTGATGTTGCAATGGAACAAACAATTGACTTTCACCTCTTTGTAATAATATGTTCTTTGACCATAATTGTGCGATGCTACGCTCTGATTGGCCAGTCTGCGTTCGATGGGCGGGACTTAGAAGGGTCATATTTCGGTCTATGGACGGTAGAATATCAGGCTAAGCCAATCAGAGGCCGTATAGGGCGGAGCAGGTCGGGACAACCGTAAAGACACAAAATAAAATAATAAAAAAAAACAAATAAATAAAAATGGCTTTTGCATCAGTTAGGCCCTCCTGACACATTCAACTGTAATTTTAAATTTACTTTTAATTGAATCAACACCACACCAACCACAGTACACACTTCTGTTGCTAGGATACAACGAATGCTCGGATCTCCTGCAGCTGCGGACACCAGCTAGTAAAGTTTATACTGCAATTAGCTGTCTAACATGTTTTATTAATATATTAACGGTGGTTACATGCCCTGCGTTCACAAGCGGATTGAGTTTAAGTAAGTCGTCCCCTTGGACACATTGCTAAGGTACAAGTACTTTGCTTTGAATGAGTGTTTGACGTCCTAATGTGGCCGGTGTTAGCTTCATTTACACTGTATAGTTAACTAAGTGAGCTAAGCTAGCTATTTAGCTAAATGGTCTCATATAGTCCACGAGCCAGACCACCAACATTTGGCAGTCGTGCCACTTTGGAGGGACCATGTCTCATAGTGATTTTTTTAAAGGTCTATATCCCTAGTGTTGGAAAATGCATGATAGCATTGCAGCAATGGTAGCTTTCTATGTGCTATCACTCCTTTTTTCATCCCTCCATCATTAAAACTTTTCCATCTTTTTACGCCATTTTACACATAGTTCCAGTATAAAAGAGGGAAACCAACACACAATATCATGAAGTCATATATCGTTGTAAAGCTTAGACTATAATCTATCCTTCAGTCACATTGTCATGACACTGAGGTAAAGAGAATTTGACCTTTGACCTCTAATGCTGCAATGGGGCAAATTCTGAATGCAACTCCAAATGCCCTTATAACTAACTCCATATTGATCGGATGTGCCCATGGATAGTTCAAGCATAAAGAGCACAAAAAGAGCTTTAAAATGATATATTATATGACTAACAACATTTCTTATGAGAATAAACGTAACTTTGTGCAGTTTGTATCTGATAGAATGTTCAGAACCTTGCATTGAATTCTGTTATTGGGGCAGATTGTAAATGGCTTTCTTAGCAGCAGAAACACAAAATAATACAAAAACTCAAAAAACTGTACTAAGAAATGAATTCTCTATCCATTATTTTATGTTTTCTCACTCTTACCTCATTGTCAATATAAACATGTTCCAACTGATGAGGCCCTGACTCAGTGGCAATGGGTTATATTCCAGGTGATATGTGAAAATGATGTTCACTTTTTTATGAAGGCATGAAACTTGGTACACTTGAACCGTTTGGAGCCCTAAACATTTTGAGACATGGAGCCATCGCAACAAAAATGACCATAACCAAATTAAGTATTTTGCATCATATCTCCTGTGCCAAACATGATAACACAGAAAAGGTGATGTCTATCCCTATGTTTGGATGGCCAATGTTTACAATGATACCATTCACAATATCATAAACTGTTCAGGTGAATAATTAATGGTGAATTCAGTGATGTTGTATGAAGCAAATCACACTATCTGAGAACCTAGGCTAGACTTAACTACTACTACTTAACTAGACTATAATATCATGTCTGTTATGTGCATGTATGTTGTATAGAGTTTTAAAAAGCTTAATCCTTTTGTTCATTAACCCTGACAATACAGTGACTGTAAAGAGGAGAGCAATATTCAATATGACCATAACAACTTGAAGCTTAAAAAGAATGTCAAACACAAAAGATGAAAGATACATCCTGCAGATGTGCCGGGATGCATCATCAGTGATGGAACCTGGGGTCATTGGGTATTTCGGGTCTTTCAACATCAGACACTCTCGCCCAGGCGACCCAGCCAGGGTTGAT
>CAKAKR010066878.1:114100-134410 GCA_916700685.1 Adelosebastes latens | reverse complement strand
ACACACACACACACACACACACACACACACAGACACACACAGATGTACAATCCATGACGTTTCGGTCAACACACACACACAAAATCTGTCTCACCCTTTCTCATCTCCCTCTGACGAATTGCTATCCTGCTTGTTGGACATTGGCTCCATGTAGCCTCAGTCCCGGCCAGCAGCCAATCACAGGACAATGAGGCGGACCTCGACCTCGCCAGCCTGCTCAGCATTCGCCGGCGGCCCCTTCAACAGACAGCCATCTGAGAATCTGGGCAGCGGTTGGCTGAGAGGAGCACGGTGGGCGGGACATCAGTGGAAGCATCAGAAAGCTGGAGGGGCAGAGAGAGAAGCCTCAGTAAGAAACAGACAACATTTGTACAATGAAATGTTACATTACATTTGAAATGAACTCTATTATATAACATTACAGGTGTAGTTGCTTTGCTTCACTATGTAAATATGCCATGTACATATAGGGAAGCTGTGTTATATATACATATAAATCAGAAAAGCAGCAAATCCATATATTGGAGAAGCCACAACCAGTGAATGTTTGGATAATCTTCACATTCACATTTTTGAAGCGTGAATACAATCGCCAGAAGTAAAAAGCTAACATTAGGCTATAAACGGACTACACCACGGTCGCATGAGCGCGAGTATACACAACGAGGCTGTGATGACATTTAGTCTCATTTAGCCACTTGTTAGCAACTGCCTTTTTAAGACACATAAAGGCTTTAAAATCTCTTAAGCTTGTGTTAACCACAGACCTTATATCAGGCATCTAACTAAAAACCCATTCAAAAAATCCATTGACTTCCAGACGAGGGAACCGGAAGTGCTAAAGTGCTGACTCATTTCCGGGTTTTAGGACTCATTCCATTTCTTTACTTAAGCATTTCTGTATGTATTCTTCTATTTATTAAAATGCCATATTTAATTAAGTATGTATCTATTTCACCAATTATATATGTATTTTTTTAATTGAATGTGGATAAAGTCATTCTTTGTCTTCCATACCTGACCTCGATGTCTCAGCTCAGTAGGAAGACAAACAAAGTATCCCTTAACTCAGTAACTCAAGTGTGTTTGATGGTTTAGTTTTAACAAATTTAATTTAACAAAAAATACCTTTTCAGTTAATTTATGAGTTCAAAGGACGCAAATGTCTTGACTATATTTTTAGATCTTGTCTTACAGTGACCTACTCTGAAGGACTGCTCTGAAAATAGCAAGAAATCGATTTATCTTCAACTTAAAGGTGCAACACTCCGGATGTCAGATCTTTTGTCTCAGTTCATTCTTCAATTTCCTCATTACATGTTTTGAGACAGACTTCACAGAGGCTTGTCTGCTTTCACAATAAGGCCTCTGTGGTTACTGTGCTCACCACTACAGTCCTTCACTTATTAAAGGAGACAGATTCCAGCAAATCTAATTTACTATAAGCTACTTACAAGTCCTCTGAAAGGAATTTAGGGTAAATTGCACTTTAAATTTTCTGCTTTTTATTCCCCCTTTATGGCTAAAATTCACAGCTACAGTTAGACCATGCAGATAAACAGTAAAGGCAAATGTATGCTTCTGTGTTAGGTTGTAGTGGTTTCAACACGGTACATTTTTAATGGGTAATAAAAACCTGTTTATGTTCCAAATTTAAGATTTTTCTTAAGATAAAGAGACTTAACATATACCTAAAATGCCCTAAAAGACTGAGGGGACAAGAGGATAACATTAAATGAAAAAAAAGCTGATTTGCAGGACAGATATAACAATAAATTCTGTGAGGGCCTCATGAAATGTACAAAGGTAATATAAAGATAATTTGTAATTCTCTTTCAAGCCTGTTTTTCTCTTTGTGGACCAATGAAAGTGAAGTCAAGGAGCTTTTTGAGCACAAAAATGCAACCACGTTGAGATTTGAGGTGACAGTTGACACTTGACAAGGACTTTTTGAAATGCTTTTAGCCATCTAGCTAGAGGCTCTACAACATGTCGGCTGGTGGCTCAATCAATAAGTCTAACACTTTGGTCCAGACTGAAACATCTAAAGAACTACTGGATGGATTGCCATGAAGGTTTACAAAGACATTCATGCTCCCCAGAGGATGCTGACTTTGGTGATCCCCTGACTTTCCCTCTGGCACCACCCTGATGTGAAGTAAAATGTTTCAGCAACTGTTGGATGGACTGACAGACATTCATTTCACCCAGACATTCATTTCACCCACAAGATGAATTATAACAACTTTTTGTGATCCTCCATTAAGGCAAATTTTGAATTTGTTCTGTACTTTGGTTTATGACCTGCAAAACTAATGATATCCCCTTGAGCCTCAGCGTCCCTTCTGAAAAGCACAACAATGTTTTTTTATCAGCTCCGGATCTTCAAAAGTTCAAAAACTGCACCTAAAATGTTGAGGAAGGAAACTCATTTAATGATAATGACTCAATCAATATTTGTAGTTTATACCATGACCACAGAGAACACTTGATTCTCACTGGCTGACGTCCATATCACTGAGATCAAATCAAATCAAAATCAAAGGAAACAGCAGCCTGACCTTCCTCTGGTAGACGGAGTACTTTGGCTCTTACTAGACAGGCTTCTCTAGTAATGTTATAATGTTATGTCAGTTATTAAAAATAATGCACTTCTCCCTGTTATTTATGATTATTAACTGTGTCGCCTTTCTATGAGTAGAGGGCTCAGTGTGGATTATCCTGCTAACACCATGGACACTTGCCAGAGATTAAAATATTAGTCTAGTCATAGTTCAGTGTATGTGTGTCAGATTGTTAAATGTGTCAACTCACTATTACTTTCACTAAAGCTATACTATAATATAACTAGTGTTAAAGACAGGCCATCTTCAAGTATGGATAAAAACACATCTCCATCACATGTTTTGCTCCACCTCAGCTGTATGCATATCACAATGCGAGGAGCAGGAGTGCCAGATGAGGGCACTAGAGTCACCACAACACCGGTGGTCTGGATATACATGTGACCTGAGCTGACCTGGATCTTACACAGAGCCTGGCTTTTACAGACTGTGCTCACATCATTTAGCATGACCACTGAGAAAAAACTGGAATATAGCTGTTAATGGAGTGTGGCTGAATCCCTTTAAGATTGATTTATATACTTAACAAAAATACACACAAGAATGTGGATGCATTATACAACTATGCATGTGTATTAGTCACACTGCTACAGCTCAGAATCAGATGATCTTGGCAGAAGTGGAATGCAAATAATGTTGTTTTAATCTGCAAAGAGCACCAGATGTTATCAGGGTCATTATATCAAGTCATAGAACATTACACTTACTCACTCAACTTTGTGGAACATTTTGTACCGTCATGCTTTTGTGGTCCTTCTTATGTGTTAACAAAAGATAAATATTATATGTATAAAATCCTTTTTGCTCAACATTAATTGTTTAAAAATGTTCCATATTTATATGTTCACAACTTCCCTAAGCCCAATGTGACGTTTTTCAAATTGCTTGTTTTGTCCGAAAGCCAAGTCCAAAACCAAAGACTAATGTAAATGATGTAAAACAGAGAAAAATTGCGAACCTTCTAACTTGAGAGGCTGTAACCAGAGAATACCTTGCTGAATAAATGACTTAAATGAATAATTGGCAAAGAAAATTATAGGTAATTCATGTATTAATACATTTCTATTAATTTGTCTGTTTTGGGTCTTTTTATGGGACTTGTTGATAATAATAAAAAGACAGAAAAAATACTGGCTTTTCCTTCATAACAGAGTATCTGCCGGTTTCATTTCTGCCACTATTCTTTGATGCCGTCAATGCTGCCCGGCATTAAAGCCAGTGGAAATAAAAACAGCTGAGCAGCCGAGCTCCACTTCTCCGGATGTGACAGTAGATGGCATCAGAGTGTGAGAGATCACATAGACCATGTATACACACACATCCAACATCAACAACAAACAACAAGATTTGATATCCAAGATTTCATTGCTACTTGTGACAATTACTACTTTATCAATCTGAGTTGGAGTGCTTCCAGGAAGTTGTATTCTCCTCAGGCTGTTTTTAGATCAGGTAGGTAATCCTGCGATAACTGTCTGTGTACATCCGTGGGTACGGATCCGTGGGTATATCCAAATATAGGCTAAAAAAACAAAACAGGGCTCAAGTTATAGCCACCAGCTAACTAACTGACTCCATGACTGACTTCCTGTTTACATCCCACAAAGCCCCGAAATTATGGCAAATGTAGTTCCAAAACTTGCATGTAGAGCTTAATCATCTCTCAAATTTAAGTAAGACGCATTTGTCTAAATATTCAGTGTCTTGACAGATTTTGAAAAAAACCCTGTTAATTATGCTTCGAGGAAGTTAACCATCTTGCACTAATGGGTACACTGGGGTGCTGGCTGAAGTGGAGTTTGGAGGACTGCAGGAAGATGTCAAAGTTCCACAGAGCAATGAAGACCAATTACAGGATTTTTATATTAATGTGAAACAGTTATGTCACTAAACTTATTAACTAGGGCTGCTAATCGATTTTAATATTTAATTGCGATTAATCGCACAATTTTTATCTGTTCAAAATGTACACTTATCAACACGGGAGTGGGCAAATATGATTGCTTTGTGAAAATGTGTGTATATATTTATTATCGGAAGTCAATTAACAGCACAAAAGAATGACAAATATTGTCCAGAAACCCTCACAGGTACTGCATTTAGCATAAACAATATGCTCAAATCATAACATGGAAAACTCAAGCCCAACAGGCAACAACAGCTGTCAGTGTGTCAGTGTGCTGACTTGACTATGACTTGCCCAAAACGGCATGCGATTATTATAAAGTGGGCATGTCTGTAAAGGGGAGACTGGTGGGTACCCATAGAACCCATTATCATTCACATATCTTGAGGTCAAAGGTCAAGGGACACCTTTGAAAATGGCCATGCCAGTTTTTCCTTGCCTATTTGTAGCGTATGTTTGGAGTGTTATTTAGCCTCCTTCGTGACAAGCTATTATGAGATTGGTTGGTACTAATGTATTCCTTAAGTTTTTCTAGTTTCATATAATACCAGTATCTTCACTCTCGCTTTAAAACTTAACTCTAGCTTTCCCCCCGCTACAACCTAAAAATCACAAGTTGTGTTAACACTTTACTATTGCTTTAACTTTGACAGTCGTATTATGAACATATACTAGACTCAAGACAAACTGAATTTGAATGCATGTATGCCAGATACATACAGTTTATACTACAGCTGCATGTTTTATTAAAACCAGTGCAGTGCCCGTTCAAAACATGCCTGTTTGGAATGGGCCCATTGCTTGGCCTGCGGTGTTGATGCTTGCAGCTTTCCTAAGAACTGCTCATCCAAACAATTTCACACTGCGCTCCCATGGGTCCTCAGCAATACACCCGCCAAGTGTGAAGTCGATCGGACGAACGGTTCTGGAGAAAATTGAAGGACACACAGACAGAGACTCCTTCCATTTTAGTTAGATACATGTGTTGTGAAGCAAAGACTGACTCTCTTTCCTTTAGCAGACTTTACTGTCTGTTCACTGTTTACTGTGTTAGAGGTGATTTTTGAGATATGTGTTACCATATTTACAGTGTTAGGCAACACCTGGGTGAGAGAGTTCATGTTGCAACACACTAGTGTTGACAACAGTTGAGACTGGTTAGTGTGGAGGAGTGTACAATTCTAAGCACACAAAGAGTCAATAATTACTGCGTTACAGTTAAATAGATACTTTTGAAGTGTTGATCTTAACTCTGACATGCTCCAATTGTGTTTTCTGATTTTGCTGATTTGTTTTTATTATTATTATTATGGCAACGACAGTTGTAACTTCATTTTTGCAAACAGCTATGATAAAACAAAATGAAATAATAAGTTAAAAAGTTACTAGTTAGTTAAAAATTCATGAAGCCATGAAATAAACATAATTATATTTAGGAGGTAGGAGGTGCTGTGAAACTCAAACCAACACACGCACACACACACACACACCCGTGCACTTCTATCTTTGTGAGGACACTCATTGACATAATGCATTCCGTAGCCCCTTACCATAAACGTAACCATGACAACTAAATGCCTGACCCCAACCCTTACCCTAACCTAAACCTAATTCTAACCTGAACCTTAAAACCAAGTCTGAACCCTCAAACAGGCCTTTGAGGGTCTGTCTGAAGGTGAGGACCGGCCAAAGTGTCCTCACTTTCCAAAAATGTCCTCACTCTGAAGGTCTAAAATTAAAATTGGTCCTCACAAAGATAGCTGAACAAGTACAAGCACACACAGAAATACACACACACATGCATATAAAACCATCATATGGGACCATGGGTCAGTGAAGACATACAGATCAATGTGATGTGTATTAACTGCAGACAGATCAGTATGTACACTCCGCTGTGTACATACTGTACCAGTCTATGTCTGGAAACCGGGCACGGCAATTAAGAGATCATACATTACAAAACACACTCGCACACTCACACGCTGTCTATTTAACCGTCAAACACACACATACATACCTCAGTCTTTGTGAAACATATTCTCCCAACATATTCTCCCCAACACACCAAGCCAAGCACACACGCACGCACACACACTTCTAGTCTGTCTCAGAGCAGGGAAGCCTTGGATGGCGTCCAAGCTGATTAGATGGGGAGAAGAAGCAGCAGCACAGCATGATCAAAGATCTGTTTCCCTCCCTCACTCCCTCTCCGGCTCTCTCTCTTGCCTCCAAATCACCTCTCTCCCTCGACTTCCTCCCACTAAATCACGCAACCGTTCTCTGCAGCAGAAAAATAGTCAGCACGCACAAAAAGAGGTGTAGTAGCACCAAAAGGAAAAATGAAAAATATATATAATGTTTCCCATTTCAGACAATCTAATATTAGCTTTGCCCAGAGGGTTACTATAAAGAAAAGCATGTCCTAGGTTCATGATAAACTTCATTGCACAACTTTTCTTTTTTTCAATAAACAGGACTTTTTTGTGTGTGAAGGAAAATAAATCAAACTATTTACACACATTGCAAACACGCAATTTATTTGCAAAACATTCTCACTTCAAGCTCCATTGAAGTGGAAGTAGGCAGAATGTTTTTGGCAACATTGGGCAATTCCATAATAACCTTTCAGCATATTGTAATTCAAGTGTTCTGAGAGAAAACTAGACTTCTACACCTCCTCATGGCTCTGTTTTCAGGCTTTAAAAAATCTAGCCCCTGACAGGAGACTTTGGCCAATCACAGGTCATTTCAGAGAGAGAGAGCGTTCCTATTGGCTGTTCATTCAATAGAGGTAGCTGTCAATCACCCGCAAACTCCGATCAAACGGTCAAATTAGGCAGCGCTGATCAAATATGGATTAATATTCTGTTACTGTAATGTCCATTTCTTGTGTAAAATGTAGTGTACTGTTTAGCTGTAAAATGAGAAAGTGGTGCTTGGTATTTCCTCAACTGATCTCAACATGGCTGCCGGGTCACAAACTTTTCTCATTTTACAGCTAAACAGTACACTACAAGATGTTTCTGAAAACATTTTATGCGAGAGATAGGCATTACAGTAACAGAATATTGATTAATATTTGATCAGCGCTGCCTAGTTTGACTCGGAGTTCGCGAGTGATTGACAGCTGCTCGGAGATGGCAAGGCTCCAGCTCGGCTCTGATTGGTTGTTTTCCTCCGGTATGTGAAATCTTGCAGATACCATTAGGAGCACTGGAAGTGACAGAGGCACATGATTTTTTTTCAGATTACCTGTCTCATGCACTACTGTCAGGATATAGTGACGTTTTATAAAATTAACTTTTTTTTTTTTTAAATCATATTTGCTCTAACCTGCTTAACCCAGCTTTAAGTAGCTCTGCTGAAGCTTTCAATCATATTGCATGATTTTCATAAGCAAGTTTGCCCAGTTGTCATGACATTGTTAAATGTTCAGATTTCCATTTCTCTGAGCACCTTCAAAAAGTTGAGATGTTCATACTTGATTCGTGTGATATGATCGGAAGCTCCAGCACAGCTTCTCAATGGCCCTTAAGGTGAGATTGTTTTGTCAAGAACAAACTCGGCACTTTCAATTGACCAATGTATTGTCGTCTATTACCTCACCTTTTATGAAATTATGTCAAAATATGACAGATGTTTTGTTTTCTTTTATGTTTTGAAAGGCACAATGTACCAAGAATTCATCATCAAAACTGGAAACACCCCCGCTGTTCAAATCAGGGTTGTTATAGTAAACTAAAACTAAATCTAAAACAAAAATAAGCATTTTTAGTAATCTGAAACTAAATTAAAAACTATATCTTTTAAGAAAAAATAAAAATAAAACTGAAACAATAATGCTTGGTTAAAAACTAATAAAAATAAAAATGAACGTAAGTTCAACTCAATTTTAGTTTTTTTTTCGGCTATATCAATACCGAAAAAAGGACACTAAAGTAGCGCAAAGATTACAAATTTAACTTTATGGCCATTCGTGCACAGTATGCATTTTGTATGTACTACATACCTCTGAGACATTATAGCTAGCCCTAACAAAAACAAAATATATAAAAACTAAACCTTTTAAAAAAACTGAAACTAATCTAAAACTAGCAAACACTAGCAAAACTAACTGAAAACTGAAAAGTCAAAACTAAACTAAAAAAAAAATCTAACTGAAAATGCAAAACTATTATAACCTTGGTTCAAATATCAACTCAATAAAACAACAAAAAGTGAAGTTTTGCTCTTGCAGCTGCCTCTCCTGCAGGAAAACACCGGTCCACACACCGTAGCTATCTGATGGCGATGGCTAGCATTGTAACAGCTGACATTTGGGTGTTTACAGTTCACAGAGTGCATGTTAAACATGGGTGGCCTTGGAGTAATCCATAGCAGACAGTGTAGTGTATAGTGTACATATTAGCTGATGTGTATCTTGGCCGAAGATGTCATGTTAAACCGCATCAGCTGCCGCATGATATCTGGAGTTAAAATCTGACAGATCAGCAGGCTATGGCGGGCTGGAGGCAGGACTTAGTGGGCCAAGCCAGGGTAAAAAGATTAGGATGTTCTGGGCTAAGATGATTTTATCAGTGCAAATGAGTTAATGACTGTTGTGAAGCCTGAGCCTGTTTATTTAACCAGACCTGGGTCACAAAGTGCATGGAAGTACTTGGCGTGATTTGTTTTAGCCCGGCTTGGGTGTCTTGGGAGTCTAAAGCCATGCTGACAGCTATGTGACACCCCACGGCTAAATGCTAACTTTAGCATGCTAACCACATGCATGCTCACGATAACAATGCAAACATGCTGATACTAAGTAGGTGTAAATCTTTACCATGATCGCCATCTTAGTTCAGCATCTTAGCATGCTAACATTTGCGAATTAGCACCAAACACAAACCACCTGTTTTTATGTGAATTTTCAATTTGCGCATAAAAAACAGCCACATGGCAATGTCAAAAATTTGACAAAATAAAAATAAAAAATTGAAATATTTGTATAAAAGGTTTTCGACTGGAGACATTACATATGTAAACTTCCTCAAATTAATACATGAGAAAAACATAAATGCATTGCATAAATGTATTTCAACCACGTATTCTACATTGTTTTCCACCGTTTGAGGTTTGACTGGCACTCTTTTTATTTCAGCATCTCATTGCTCCCTCTTCTTCTGCTGCATCTGAGAATAAACACCGCCTACTGTTTATCTTTAACTTCTAATCGCATCGTATCCGGGAGGCAACCGACCCGAGGCGTCGTCACTTAAGTGTAGCGCCCACACTCCGGTTCCCCCCAGGTTAACACTGTTAGCTCTGTCAGCACTGTTGCTGTTGTTTGCACTGTTAGCGCTGTTAGCGCTGGAGGCAATATATATGCTCTGAATTCCATATTGAGCACCTTTAATTGTAACATTTTAGTCACCTAAAAATGTCAGCGTTCGGTTGTACTTCGCTCCACCCTCTTTTGTCACTCCTGCTCAGTACCTGAGCAGTACCTGTGAGGGTTTCTGGACAATATTTGTCATTGTTTTGTGTTGTTAATTGATTTCCAGCTCTAAATATATACGTACATTTGCAAAAAGCAAGCATATTTGCCCACTCCCATGTTGATAAGAGTATTAAATACACACACAGACTCTACGCACTGGCTCTGCTACAACTGGCTCTAGAGAGGGCCATTCGCGTTGATTAACTATGGACCATCATGTGAGTGATCGCGATTAAGTATTTTAATGGATTGACAGCCCTAATTTCAACAAATATAATAAGAAATGTATTTGAACAGCACTACTGTACCTGTGCCACTACTACCAACCCTACCTTTAATAAAAGCAACTTACCCGAAATCTCAAGTACCGCACTAATTTGCTTCCAGGCCTGCGGTTTCCTGTTCAGATCATTGTAACAATGGTTGGTTAAGTCACATAGCTCCGGGTAATCCAGCAAAAGTCACCACAATGATAAAAAAACCCCACTAATGTTGGGCGCTTTTCCGCTCCGAGTTGACTTTTTTCCAACTCGAGGCGTTCGGGGCGCTCCTGTTAAAAACTTGAGGCGCTCCGCTACACAAAAGCAGCGCAAAACGCTTCACTCTCATTGAAAACAATTACAAAAAGTTGCCCAAGGCTGTTTAAACGCGCCCTGTCTGATCAAGGCCTAAGTGGATTCCTGAAGTATTTATATGTGATGTGTGTGGAATTTGTAAGCATTATGAAGCAATAGAATGGAACAAGCTAGAACACACAGTCCAGACAGAAAGTACAGACACAGTCAAGTGTTTGAATGTCATTTTGGCGTCATTACTGATGTCAACCTTTTTATTGCTCGCCTCGTCTCCGCCGGCGCTCCCTACACCTGATGGAATTACCACAGTCCCTCTGACATTTTGTTTAAGGAAACAGTTCCTCCTGCCAAACTGCTCTGTGCATGGTGAAACCGTTAGCCTTAATTTACTTATTTATATGTCAAACCGACACAGAAATGGAAAAGGGGGGGGAATTATTCCATACCCATGTCTTCCCTCATTTCACCCTCTGTTCTACCCTTTTCTAGATCACTTTCCTCTTATTCTCGCTCTCGTTCTTTCCAATCCCCGATTTCACTCTGTGCCAGTGGCATCGTGTCCTCCTCCGCTCCTCCCTCGCTCCACTTTCATTCTTTTATTTACAGCAATCATCTGCTCTGTGTGTTCATTGTTTTCCCCGCTCTCATTGACTATGTATGGCTGCCGTTTCTCTGCCAGCGACTGTAATTACCGACTGCTGAGAGAGCGTGTGTGTGTGTGGGTGCTTTCATGTGCGCATTCATGTGTGCATTTCTCAGCAAGCATGCATATATAAGTGCATTTATGTGACTTTGTGTCTGTGGGTGTCTGCCTGCGCACAACTGTGTACACACACTATCCCTCTGGTTTGCATCTGTGTGCACTTTATTGGGCACATGTGTGTGTGAGAGGGAGCATTGTCTAGCGGCTCATCTATTCGGCGCAGTAAAAAAACTTGTCTCTTCTTCTCTGCATTAAAGCCCATTTTGTATCTTCCTCCTGTCAAACTGAAACTCACTTCCTCCCCCTTTCCCCCCCCTCATCTTTGTTCCATCTAGACTAATGACAAATAGTATTTTAATGTACCTGTGTTGGTGACAGGTGATGGGTGGACAATAGGAGAGCTACTGTATGGAAAATGTGACATTTTGTCAACAGTGAAATGTGATTTAAATGTACGTATTTCTATAAGACGGGCTGAATGGAATAAATCGGCTTCATGAATAAGAAATGAAAAGAAAAATGGAAAGAATTGATTACCACCGAGCAAGTGAAGGCAATAATTTAGGCTTTTGTTGAAGTTGTTGGAAACTACTTGGAAATGTTGATCATGCACAATATTTGTCCAGCTGAGTGTTTGAGCAGGCAGTAATGGTTAAATAGCAACTTAACACCCGGTAAGGTCGGGTACGGTACGGTCGTATAGTTGCTCCATTGTTCCTCTGTCTCTCCCGCTGTCTAAACCGTAGAGTTTCAGCAATTTTAATCCCAAGATATAACATCTGACCGGCACCCAGAACTCATAGAACCGTAGTTACGTATGTAACTTTCGTTTTTATTTCTTTAAGTCCAAAATGTCATCACTACATAGTTTTATCCTGTTAGACATTTGTGTGAAATTGTCATAATTAGTATAGAAATTATTGAGTTATGGCCCAAAACGTGTTTTGTGAGGTCACAGTGACCTCACGCCTCGGGGTCCCCCAGGAAGAGCTGGAAAACGTTGCTGGGGAGAGGGACGTCCGGAATTCCCTGCTTAGCCTGCTGCCCCTGCGACCCGGCCCCGGATAAGCGGAAGAAAATGGATGGATGGATGGATGGATGGACAGTGACCTTTGACCACCATAACCTAATCAGTTCATCCTTGAGTCCAAGTGGATGTTTGTGCCAAATTTGAACAAATTCCCTCAAGGCGCTCCTGAGACATTTTTCAAGAGAATGGGTCGGACCCTGAGAAATTTGAAAACAAGGTTGAAATATTGTTGGTGTATCTATAAAAGCAAAATGAAAGGAAGTGCAATGAAAACGTCGTTATGACGTACACGAGGCATGCGACTTAAATGTCACTCGTCACTGAAGAGACGAAAAATCGCATCAGACAAAAACATCAGTCTGTGTGGAGCGATGAGTAGACTATAAAGTTCCTCAAATTAATACATGAAATAAACATAAATACAATACGTTTTTTGGTCATTTGAGGTTTGACTGGAGCTTGTTTAACAAAGTTCTCTCATTGCACCCTCTTCTTCTGCAATGGTTTAATGACACCCAACTGGAGAATTAGCGTCACCAGCAGTTTCTCTCGATGAACCAGCTCCTAATATTTGTATAACAGTCGGGGATGGAAGAGTAATGTTAGCTTTAAAGCTTTAAATTTGGATGGAAGCATGGCTTATATTGGCAGCTAGCTGCTTGCGAAATTGACAGCAGTAACCCACAGTCACCATTATCTGACATGATGTTGTAGTTATTCCAGCAGCTTTATAGAGAGACTTCAGTTGGTTTAACCACGAGGTTATTGGGAAGAGCCTTTTATCATATAGCAAACCTCACTGAGTGTAACACTATTGTGCTTATACTGGTCTGTATGAATGATTATTTGCATTATCTATTAATCTGTTTATTTTTTCGATTGATCATTTAGTCTACTAGTGCAGTGCCGTTCGGAGAGTGTGCCCATTCGTAGCATGTGCCTGTTCGGAGAGAGTGAGTGCTGCTTGCAGCATTCTCGAGATCCACTCAACGCTCGTTGACTCCAGGGAAGTGAAGAAGAGTTCAGTTGTAACGTTAGTATATCCAGCATCCAGCAGCAAAAGTGAACTGCAGTCAATGAGCAACGGCCTGTAAAGGCAAGTTTGACTAAGTCTGCAAAGAGCGCTGGCCGCTTGTTTATTCAAAGTTATTATTATTAATATTAAACGTGGCATGTCCAAATTGCACCAAGTCAACAATGCACGTCCTTGGGTCCCCAGCAATACACCCACCAAGTGTGAAGTAGAACAGAAGAACGGTTCTCGAGATATGCGAAGGACACACATACATGTGTACACACAGACAGAGATTCCTTGCTTTATTATTGGATAAATTGTAAAAAAAAAAAAAAAAAAAAAGCCTTTTGAGTCCAAACAGTCCAAAACCCAGTTATTTAGTTTACATTGATACAGAGGAAATCTGCAAATCCTGCCTTTGAGAAGCTTAAACTGGCTAACGTTTGGCATTTCTGTTTGAAAAATGACTTTAATTTATTAAAATAGTCAAAAATCTTGAGGTGACATTTTTGTCAACAGTGTCAACTAAACAATTTATCCACTAATGGTATCAGCAGTAGCTTGCACTATACTGTACTTATCAATACTCTCTTTGAAACTGTGCATATTGCCAATATGCTCCTATACTGTCAAGACCAAATCTGGCACATTGACTTTGAATACGGCTGCAAGGGAAAGTTTGAAAGTTGTGTTTATGAATGAAGAGATCATCTCCATAGTTGTAAAAATGCCAAGTCTTACTAATTACACAAGATAATTGTAACAGTGCGATGGATATACTGTTTTAGTACTTGAGCCAGTATGTTTATATTCATCCACTTCTTCTCACATCAGTCTGCGTTACTGAGCGATCCTCTTTCAAGCAGAAGAAAAAAGAGCTGAAGGAGATTAAACAAGGCTTTTATCCTTTCTCGAGAGGCAGACCTTGACGAACTAAATGTGCAGTCTGCACTCGCACAGCCTTCACACAGCATCACCATTTGTATGACAGAGCACTGAAAGCTCACACAGACCTGTCACAGCATTGTGTCAGCAGGCCGTCAAGCCTTCATTTAATAGTTAACCTATTGGCACACGAGTATGGATGATGGAAAGTTCTAGATCTGTCTTTGGTTTCATATGACATTTTATAAAGTTTAACAAAGAGCTGAAACTATTGTAATTGATTGATCAATTAGTTGAACGGCAGAAAAATCTGCAACAATTTTGTTAATCGATTAATTGTTTCAGTTTCTTGACAACTATTCTCTGGCTCTCAAATGTGAGGATTTGCTGATTGTCTGTGTTTTCACTATTATTATACAATTTTGACACTCAGTACATTTCATTGTAATTTTTCACTAGTTTTTGACACTTCATTGACTAAATCTGACAATGTCATAAATTTCAGAACTACAGTTTCCATAATTTTAGGGGCTTTGATGGACGTAAACAGGAAGCATAATGTTGGCATGGGGTCATTAAGTTAGCTGCAGGCTACAACTTGAACCCATTTTTTTAGCCCATATCTGTTTACATTTTGGCAAATCGGCACCATTAAGTACGCCAAATGAGCTATTAGCAGTTTCTGTTTGCAATGTACCCATTGATGTATACAGACAACTATCGCTGAATTTGTCATGATTTCACCTTGGCAGCCTAGTTTTCCTTGTGTTTCCTCTGTTTCCCTGCCCTTTTGTCTCCTGTGTGTTTTTCCCTGTTTGTCTAGTAGGTCAGTGTGTTGGGAGGTGTGGCCTTCCTCCTCCTCCTCCTCCTCCTGGGCAAGCACTGCTGGAGCAGCTGACAGCAATTATCCTATCATCACACACACCTGCAGTATATCTACCCCGGTCTTCCTGCCATTCATCGCCAGATCGTTCCGTCGCCCTCAGTGGTACAAGACACATTCAGGCTCTCTTAGTATATTGCTCTTGACTTTGCTTCTGCTCATGTTTTTGGATTTTTGGACTCACCTTGTTTTGTTCTTTGCTCAGGTCTGTTCACCTGCCAGTTGTTGCTGCTTCCTGGTTCCAACCTGCCTTCTCACTCCTACACTCTGCTCCTCCTCGACCTGGATCCTTGCCTTTGTTACTTACCTGCCTGTTCACTCTCCGACGCCATTCTACCGCTCGGAGCTCAAGTGGATTCATCTGTCCCTCTGGAGGGATTCCTGGACACCCCCTCCCCGTGCCCCCCGTTCCGTGATTTAAGTATTGACATTATTACTGCCACGTTTCGGACCTCCAGGAACCCCAGCCCTATTCACAGTACCTTTAATATTTGTGTAATAACTTATCATTGTTACACCTTTAAAAAGACTTGTGTTTGTGTCTGCATTTGAGTC
This sequence comes from Adelosebastes latens, assembly GCA_916700685.1. Taxonomy (NCBI): domain Eukaryota; kingdom Metazoa; phylum Chordata; class Actinopteri; order Perciformes; family Sebastidae; genus Adelosebastes; species Adelosebastes latens. The sequence goes on along the minus strand of CAKAKR010066878.1, from coordinate 118,752 downwards.
CACGCTTTTGTTGAACCAGAACATAACAGAATTATACCGGCTACACACCACACAAGAATCAAGCCGATTTTGGGCCTGATTCCTCCCTCCCGAAAATTGTCAGCAAAGCCCCGTTTTTTTGATGGTTCTAAAGATTATCTTTCCAGATATTCCTGTAGTGTGAGGTATGTTAAGAGTCTTTTTTTACATCTCCCGATCGGCTTGGAAGTCCATCCTGAATGCACTGATTTCAAATATTAAACGGGTTCAATATTTACTATCGGATATAGAGTTGTGTGTGGGGAACCACGAGGACGACCGATGACACAGTCGTGTGAAAGAATGATTGGGAACCAAGCTGACTGAAGCAAAAGGACAATCACCGCCGCGGCTAATGCATGAGCTAATGCAAAACGCGAAGCATAAAGTAGTAGTAAGATGGAACTCAGAAATGGAGGACCAACTTGTTGATTTGTGGCAACAACACAAGTGTTTATTTAATGTGTCTCCATGACTTCATCCATCCATCCTTCGTCAATTTTCAGTTCAAAGTAGCGCAAAAACTAACATCGCTAATTCTTCCTGCCCGTCGACCGCCATGTTTGTTTACACTAAAGTCACGTTCGATCGCGAGATATTTTGCGTGATTTATGTTTTTTTTAGTCAGGACTCTGGCTCATGAATGAATCTGTTAGTGTGTGGTGTGATGTTTTGGCCAAATTGTTGCCCACCACAACAGGAACAAAACTGTTAAATTTAACATAACATGTCGGTATGTGTGGGGTCTATCACATTTTCAACCTCTAAGATTTGAAAAATCTTTTAGTGTGTGCCAGCCTTTACTTTCATAACGAAGAAAACTTAAAAAAGGTGATTCCTAGGCAAGTTCTGAAGGCGTGTCTTTTATGACGATTTCTAAGCAGACTTATGGATGTTTATGTGAAATAGACATCAGAGATAACGATATCACCAGAAGGTGTGAGTCACACTGAATCTAAAAATATGTTTTATGTCTGTGTGTTCATATTTGACTGAGTTACAAGCAGTAGATATTTTTACGCAATGTGCAGCTATCGGGCACTAATGGTTTTAAAGTACCTTAATTGCCTCACATTTCCTTTAGCTTTGCAGCTCCTGAAAATGTTGACACTGTCAAATCGATGGGCCAAACTGCAATAACTAACTACCTGTTGTTTTTAGCACACCTGCATGCACCTGTCCCTTTCACCTCACACAGTTGCTTTGCTTCATGTCTCTCCCTCTGCTTCCCCATTCAACTCTCCCTCTGCCCCCTGGGGAGCCACCTCACAAGTTGAAAACCTCAATCATAGACTTAGTAAAAAGTTAGTAGCAGCTCTACTTTAAAGGTCTGATTGCTAATATTTTTATGTAGACACATTTAAAAAAAAGAAAAAAGAAAATACATCCACACAGCTTTTAGAAAGATGCCGAATAAAAGTATGTCTTTTTTTGAAAAAAAAAAAATGATAATGATTGTGAATTAATTATCTTAAAAATGTTGGCATGTCCAAAAGGAATGTTTTGTTTTTTCTCTGTGGAAGATATCTGACGTTTGGTTCCCACTTATATCAAGGCTTATGAGCCAATAGTAAAACGACGTTGGTATCACGTAGTATCTCTGCTTGGCAACCACTTGTTATGAAGTGAATGCAATGAAACGGGGGAGGGAGAATGCAACATCTTGTAGCTGAATGGTAACACTAGCACCTTTAATACTTACCATCAATTATTATGGTGTATTAAACATTAAACGTTTATGGGTGAGTCAAAATGTGTCTTTTTTATACAATTATGTTGAAAACTGTATTTTCCACATATTGTATAAAAATATGAACATTCGATAAATCATGAAGAAAGTAAACAATCCATAGCTGCAGGTCTAATTTAGAAAAATAAAGTGATTTGATGAATCTATTGCAATGTGTATTGCAGGACTCGACATTAACGCTTGCCCGCTTGAAATAAACTCTGTGTTCGGGCAAATGGAACGCCTCATGCAGTTGTCCAATCGGGCCAGTAAAAAATAAATAATCCTAATCCTTATTAGGGATGCCCCAATATTCAGTAAAAATATGCGATCAGGAAATCGGCATTAATGCTTTCGTTCGAGCGCCCAGAGCATGCTTCGCCACTCTGAGAGTGAGGTGCTCTGAGTCACTGAATGGTAATGTTACATTCCAACAGCGTTCCGAATTTACAACCGTTTGTGCCAGAGTGTGCTCTGGCGCTCGGAGTGACTATTTACGAACATAACGTGAAGCTACATTGTGAACAATAAATCCCTGTTGAAATTGGTAGAAGGAGAGCTAGTTAACGTTAACGGTTAGCTGTTAGCAGCCGGTGGGAAGCCCAGTCCGCACGCGGGAGAAGTTTGCCTCCAGGACTTTCTTCCAGAACAGGTTTATTTTAACCCAAACCATGATCTTTTCCTAAACCTCACCAAGTAGGTTTGTTTCCTAAACCTGTCAGAAAGTGAAAATCCCTGAAAGCAAACTTCTCCCATGTAAATAAGGCACCTAACAGCTAACGTTAACGGATGTTCCATTGGGTTACATTATGTTGCGTTCAATCTCTGCTTAGTAAAAATGAGTATTGGGTGAAGGTAAATCATAGTGCTATCATGATGTGTTCAAATGTAATCTTGTACAATGTAGTTTTTTGAGAGAAACTTGAATAAATCAATTGTTTGAAGGAGATGTTTTCACAGCAATATAAAATAGATAATAGAGAGGAAATTATGACCTGTTTAACTTCCTAACACTAACACTAAGCAGGTTATAATAATACATACTTAAAACTACTAATGCCAAGCTTCTGTAGAAATGAAACCCTAGTTGGTGATTGTTGAAACAGTGGAAAGACTGATCAAGACAGTCTTGATGAGTTTTATTTTGTCTCGTTTGAAAGAAGTGCATTTTACAATGATCAGCAAGGTAAAATTACTGTTTCGGTCATTGGAGTCTGGTGGCTTTGAGGAGAGCATATTAATTGTATGTTTTGTACGTAAAGAAATTCTAATAACTGTTTAAATCCCTGTTGAGTTTATTTATTTTTTAATAGGCCTACTTTTTCCATTTGGGACAAGTAAGTTTGGCTATCGGGCAAGTAAAACATCTCATCTGCTTGCCTGAAGGGCAACTGGCTGAAAAAGCTTAATGTCAAGCCCTGTATTGAACGTTTCACTTTTCCTTTAGGAGTTGTAGACTGCAGACTAAGCCCCTGTTAAAGTGAGCAATGTACAAGGCTGTGCTGTAACATACACATGTAGTGTAAGGACAAACAGACATATTTGCATAAAGTCAAACAATAAAGAAACTGTCCATATATAAAGACAAACACAATATCCATGTTCTTTGCGGTACAAACAAGCTCCCACACACACTGAGGCAACATAAAAGCGAAGACTGACCTTCTTAAATCAAAGCTCTATAGCTTTCTCTCCCCTCTGTCTTCCATATCCCTGCAGTCTCTCATCGTCCACCTCTCCTTTGTTTCCATCTCCTCCATCCTCTCTTTTCTCTCCCTCTCTAATGATCAGCCGGCGTGAGGGCTGCCAAGAATGCAAGTCTGCCATGGTTGACCTTCCTTTCGCCTCTCCTCTCTGTTTATGTGGATGTGTTAGAATGACTGCACTCCCCCTCATCTCTCCGTCCACTGTTGATGTTATTCATTCAGCAGAAGCTGCGGCCCTGCTGCAGCTGCATAATTGACCCTGCAGCTGGAAACATGTAGGAACAATCATAATCTGATACCCAGTCTTGTTGCCCGAGCGAGAACAATAACTGGGCTGGCGAACTAATTCAACTGCATTGCTTTACTGCATTTTAACCATGTTTTCTGCTCCACTTCTACGGTGTCGGACTGTTTCACTCACTAAAATCTCTCTAAACAATGTTGCTCCCAGTTAAAATGTTGATGTTCATTCATGCTGCCTTCAATTGTTACAGTGTGTTCCCAGCCATATTAAGCCTCCTGGCTGCCTCTTCAGGCCCCATAGAGGCCACCATAAATGTGTGATTGGTGAAGCTTGTTGGGGCTGTACGCAGGCTGACAGGCAAATATTCACCCTCCTCTGTGATTATCTGTACTTTGATTATACAGCTGAACCACTTGAATGAACAGATTCATTCTCAAGTGGCATGTATGACTGATATTAGAGAACTAGAATTTTCTCTTACTTAAAGGGGACATGTCATGCTCATTTTCAGGTACATACTTATATTTTAGGTTTCTACTAGAACATGTTTATATGCTTTGATGTTCAAAAACACATTATTTTTCTCATAACGTCCGTCTGAATATACCTGTATTCACCCTCTGTCTGAAATGCTCCGTTTTAGCGCCTGTCTCTATAAGCCTTCATCCCGAAAAAGCCCAGTGTGCACTGATTGGCTTAAGAGGACAATATGGTTGTGGGTTGTTATGTACTCCAGATACCCAACTGTATGTGCACAAGCACTGAAAAAGTGAGTTTTTCATGACACGTTCCCTTTAAAGGTGCTTTATATGGAATTCAGAGCTATCTATTGCCTCCACACTGGCTGAGACGGCTGAGTCAGCGGCTAGCAACTAACGGTGCTAACAGCCCCAACAGTGCAAACAACGGCAACATTGCTGACAGAGTTAACCTGTGGGGGGGGGGGGGGGGGGGG
>CAKAKR010066878.1:75449-114080 GCA_916700685.1 Adelosebastes latens | reverse complement strand
GCGGGGGGACGCTACGCTTCCGTGATGACGCCGTGGGTCGGGACGCCATTATCAGTTGTAATAATCATATGAGCTCAGTGCAAAGATAGCCATTAGCTAGCTAGTGGGGCACAACAGAGAGACTCGCTACATCAACCAAGCATGAAGAAGCTCGGGTTACAATACACACAGAGGGAGAGCGACTTCATTCTCTGCTCTGAATGAATTTGTAGATAAAATAAATTATGGAAATAAACTAAAATAAAAAAAAAAACCTCAAACAAACTTCATGTAAAATGAATATTCTGTTCATCATTTCAGTCATCATCATGACTTGCCAATTTACTGAGAGGTGTGACAACATATTTAAGGCCTTTACACACCGGCAGCGTTTTTGTTGTGTGATTAATTCACACGTCAATATGTTTTCTTTTAACGGTTGTTTTTGTCATGAATACTTTCGCACAGAACACAAATATAACACGGCAGAAAAGCAACACTTTTTTTTTCCGGAACAAAGTCGATATTTATGAAACAACAACACGGAGGCTCCGTAGTCCGAACCAAGACGGCAAAATTTATTACTCTTTTCAACCTTAGCAAAGGCAGCACAGACCAGTTCTACTCCTTCCGTTCTTACCTTTCACAATAAAAGCCCTAGACAAATAATACTCGCAGGCCAGTTTTTCGCTTCTTCGTGAAGTTCATTTGTCCAGCTACCGGTGTGTAAAGGCTTTAAGATTTTACGATTTGATTGGTATATTTTTTGGACATATTCAGTTCAGTAGTAGAAAAATTCTGACATTTCAACAGCTGCCTCAGGGTCTTTATGCAGGTCTCTGTCCAGGGAGAATATCCTTTCAATCCCATTTTTAAGTCATTGAAATATATATGTCAGATATATGTCTGGTTGAAAAGCCCCAGACTTCATTGTGTCCCCATCACTTCAGAAACCAAACCTACTACGGCCAGAATGTTTCTCTTCCTGTAATGTGCCATAAAAGAATCAGTCTTTGTGCCATAAAACACTGAGGGCAGATGTAAATACACAAAATAAAATGCCAAACATAGTCTGGTTGGTGATATTCCTGTTTGTTTGCCTCTTGCTTTCGTAAAAGGTGAGAGCTCTTTAATCAAATAAATCTTTAATAAATCTCTGGAACTGAGATCAGTGGGCACACAACCACTGCTGCTGTTATAAAAAATCTTCATGTTTGTGCCAGTGTACACTTTCTCCATTGTATCTTAAACTGGATCTCCTTTAGGAGTTTTGCAGCCGAGGATAAACAGTTCTATGACCCCGAGGACACAGCGTTGGTGGTGGGGATAAAACCTGGGACTACTCTGTTATTGGATGGACTTAATAACCTCTAGCCCTGCCTTCCTCCCTCTGACCTCACCTTCCTCTTCTAATCCTTTCCTTATATATAACCTGTAATGACCTCGCTGAGCTCCTCACCCATCCAATCTAATGTTTGATATTATCAGTTTAAGTCATTTGGAAAATGTTATAGGTATTGGAATTGAGAAATGAACCCGGAGTGAACCTGAATCCCAACACTGTATTGTCTGCCAGTGTCTGTCTGCATGTGAGCTTCTCTGGTTAACCTTTCCGTCTCTGTCTTCACCACAGTGTTTATCTGCTATTTAATTTATATAACTTGCTAACACACAATATATGTGTTTGGAGTGCATCGAGAAATTAACACACCTGAAGGAAAACATGAATGCTTTTAGTCCTATTTATAACATGGGGCACGTCAGCCTTTTGTGGTCAAAATGAGTATTACAACAACAAACACTAAAAAAAAAAATTTCACCTGCCAAAACTTTTTTTCCCCACACAGATGAAAAAAAAAATTCATTTAGAAAGATAATCCTGGCAAAATATGTTTAACCTGTTCTTAAGTCATAAACACAGGAAAGAAAACAAATTAGATTTTAGATTTTTTTTTTTCTCACTTGCCTCTCAGGGCCTCCGTACATTCTCATTTTTATTGCGAATGGAAATGTATGATCTAAATCTACATATTCTTTGATACAGTCTCCAAATTCTGTAAATCATTTCTACTTATTTTGACATCCCATTTTTACACCCTGCATATATGGTGTTGCACTGCGCTGTAGATTTATAGGTCGTAAACTGCAAACATCTGTTAGCTCATAAATCTGTCCAACAGAAAAAGACCATGGGTTATTTTTCATGTGCTGCTTTAACTTCTATGGTTTGTTTATTTTCCGCAATATGCACTGTATCTCAAATTATGTTTGATGTTCAGCTCTGTTGAGTCAGTGTCTCTCTGTCCCTGGTGCTCCGGTAACTTCATTTCCCACAAGGATCACTTACTGTAGCTCATTTTTAAATCAAGTTGTATCACTGTAATGTGGGCTGGACATGTGAAACTGACATTAGAAACTATGTGAACTTTCTCAAGGCCTCGCTGCCAGTCGATGAGTGCATCAGCAAAGAAAAATGATTCCAAAGTATACTGAGTAACCACATACACATCACACTACAGACGTTTACCAGTTGATATTCGGATGGCTACTTCAGAGAGGAGCCAGTAAAATAATAATTTACACTCAACAACAACTTCCTCCTTGCTAGCAGGCAAGTGCGTGATGCTGCATCCCTCTAGTCTTTTATCCTTAATTAATCATCTTTCTACAAGTGTACAGCCATGGCAAGACACGATGCACTCAGCAGGAGACTAACAGCATCATTTAAACTTAGGGCTCAATGTCCTGTACACAGGGCTGTCAAAGTTAACGTAATAATAATGTGTTAACGAAAATTTGTTTTAACGCCACTCATTTTTTTAACGCATTAACGCAACTTTTAGATTTTTAGGTTGTAGCGGGGTCAGTTTTAAAGCTAGAGTGAAGATGCTGGCATCATATGAAACTAAAAAACCTAAGTGATACATTGGTACCAACATGTCATACTAGCTTGTTGCGAAGAAGGCTAAATAACGCTCCAAATGTACACTAAAATTTTGGCGAGGAAAAACTGGCATGGACATTTTCAAAGGGGTCCCCTTGACCTCTGACCTCAAGATATGTGAATGAAAATGGGTTCTCTGGGTACCCACGAGTCTGCCCCTTACAGACATGCCCACTTTATGATAATCACATGCAGTTTGGGGCAAGTCATAGTCAAGTCAGCACACTGACAGCTGTTGATGCCTGTTGGGCTTGAGTTTGCCATGTTATGATTTGAGTATATGTTTTATGCTAAATGCAGTACCTGTGAGGGTTTCTGGACAATATTTGTCATTGTTTTGTGTTGTTAATTGATTTCCAATAATAAATATATACATACATTTTCATAAAGCAAATATATTTGCCCAAAGCCCATGTTAATAAGATTATTAAAAACTTTACAAATCTCCCTTTAAGGTACAATTTGAACAGATAAAAATGTGCGATTGATCGCGATTTAATATTTGAATCGATTGACAGCCCTAATTTTACCCAATCATTTTACACTGTGTAATGAATGAATAAGATTCTTTTGCACTTACCCTTCACAAACTGTTTTTAAAACCTAAACTTCACAGTGTTGCGCCGATTTGGAAATTAGCTGCCATTCAGGCTAAAAAAGATTTGTCATATTTTATATAGATTATTGCCCTAGAGATTTACATTTCTGATGTGAAAAGACTTAATTCTGCATAGTTAAATAAAGACGAAAGAGAAACTGCAACAAAACCAAATTAAAGCTTCACGGTAAGTGTGATGGATTACCAGCTCTGGCAAATTAAAAAAATTGTTGAAGTTGTTTGTCATGATTTACGAGCACAGAAAGCAGCTTTTTGTGAAGGGAGGAAGACAAAACCTGATATCTGCATCTAGCTGGAGTGTTTACAGACAAACTGAGAGTGATGTGTGGAGGGCCCCACAGGACTGGTGATTTGATGATTTAACTGTAATTTTCTAGACCAACTCCGAAAAAGCAGTGGAGTAAAATGGATAAGTAACAACATCATTTTCACATCATTCACAACCATCATTCATCATTCACAACCAAATCCAAGAAAAATGTTCTCACATGTACTGAACCAGGACAACTGACCATTTACTAAACCCTTTCCCCAAACAGTGATTGTCCAATCATAGCTTAACAGCTAATAGTAGACACGTAAGTCCTGTTGATTTTTGGATTCCTCCACTTATATAAGCGGTGTGCACGGAGCTGTTGCACAGACTGTATATATGGACGACATGCGACTCCCCAAAAGTGAAGCCAAAACGTCTCAATTGCCCCCTGGTGGCTGGCTGCAGTATAGGTCATAAACCCCGCCCCCTCCATGTTAGTGGATGGGACATGGGTCAAACTAAAAACTCAAAGTGCACGACAAATAAATTTTTCCCAAAGATGGTTTCTGTCATTTTAGGTAGTTCTTATCACGCTGATGTATGTTCAAGTGTTAATTTTTCTGATAAGTTTGGTTTAATTAGTTATTTGATGCAATAAAAATGGGGTGAGATGTCATGATTGACAGCTGTGATTGACAGCTGCTCTGAGTGAAGTAGTCACAGAGTCGGACACTCAGGAATTTGTACGAGAGAGGAGATGTAACTTTAATATAACCGTCACCAGTCTGTGTACTAGAACACGTGTCAGTTTGATCATAAATGTAGTTCTAGAGATATTATGGTTAGTTGTTGTGTCTTTCTAGCCAAAAAGCTACCGTGGTGCTAACGTAGCAGCTAGGTGGCACACGCTAGCAACCTGCGGCCGTGCTGGGCTCGTGATTGGCTCGAACCTCGATACCGCCATGATATCTACGTCAACGAGCGCTTGAGGAACACTTCAACGGTGCCAATGTAGCAGGCCACGCTTGGCCCTTTTGTTGCTTTTGTCAGTTGTAAGTTACAATTATGCGATGTACGGTATTTTTTATTAATTAATTTAAAGAAAAGCTTAGAATTTTTACAATATTATATGAAAGCAGTTTACTTGATTCAAAGAGCCAAGAGGCTATATCAGGGTTTACGTTAACCGGCACATGAAGTTGTCCGGCAGATTAAATTATCAACGGCCAAAGTGTTCATTGGAAAATAAATAAATGAATGAATTAATAGCATATTAAATAGCCTAATATTGTAAGATATGTTGCCAAGACAACTTAAATATAGACTTATATTATAGAAAAGTTTAAATACCTCTGCTTTGATTCTAATCCAATACGCTTTTTGTCAAATTCAGCTAATATCTCCTCACGCTGGCTGTCAAAAAGCCGGTCGTCATACACAGTCAGCTGACTGTGTAAATGCGTAAAAGCCACTACAATGATGATATAAATAATGATTACATCTATGTTTCTTCTATAAATTTTGACTTTTGGACTTCAGACTGAGAAAAAGACTGAGCGAGGCGCGAAGCTCGCTACGAGTGTGTGCGTGTTTGAGAGAGAGACAGAAAGACAGAGAAGGGAAGACAAGGTGGACTGCAAACAATGTTTCGGTCAGGTATTAATAATAATTTGAAATGTCAACGCTATGAATGAAGCTTAAAAGTATTCGGTAGGCTCCAGCCCACACAACACTATTTTGAATTTGACAAATACATATGTCCGGAAGTTGTTCTACATGGCCGGAATTCTGGAATATTAACGGCCATATTGGCCGCTGAAAAAAGAAAAGTGGGCTACATCACATTGTAGTTATTAATATGATATTTACAGTATGTCATATGTGAAATATGTGTTGGTAAAGGTCAACTTTAAGTGATATTTAACTATGTATGTGCAGCACAGTATGGGCAGTGTGTCTCTATTCTGTTTGTGCCGTCCATGCGGGACAGTACTGGCACACATAGGTTTTCATATGCCTATTTATTGCATTGATTGAGAGCAGCAGGTTGACATATGTGAGGGGACACTGGATGAGGGGGAATATGGACATGTGACACTGCAGGAACCAGCAGCCAGAAGATTGACTAATCAACCCTGAATAGCTGGATATAAACAGGAGCATCTGCACAGGAGGACGTGGGGGGGCAGATGGTAAGGGGAATGGATGGAAAAAGAAATCATATCACACGTAGACCTACTGGCAGACTGGTAGTATAGACAGGAATGCAAACGGGTTGTAGGTTTTTCAGAGAATTTAAAAATTACTGGGAATTTATCACTCTTTTAAGACAGGATTTGTTGCCATAAAAGATTTAACACACAGATATATGGACAAAGATGGTGGCTTCAGTTTTTAGTATAACAACTAAAACTACACTGTCTGAGGTGGAAACAACATAACTCCAACCATACAGAGTATCATTTGTTTTTTGTTAGCATGTCATGTTGCCATGTTTTTACACATCTGAGTAGTTATGTGGGAGTGTATGCAGACCAACTTTCTACATTGTTTGCACTGGTGCGCCAAACTTTTTCATGTAGGTGCACCGGCACATAATTTAGGTGCACCCACAATTTTTCACCGCGCCTTTTGGCGCCGTAATAATACAAGTTTCCCATATACTGTACATCGGTAATTTCTCAACTAATTATGTAAATTATTGTAAACAGAAAAAAGGGTAAAACTTTATAATAACCATAATTTACATATGTTAAATTTATAATGAATTAAACTTAGTTAATAGTTATTTTACTGTTAACAAACAAGGAAATGATAATTAATAATGTTACTAATAATTAGTAGTACTTTAATTTCTATTAATTTTGCATTAGTTTGTGCATTATGAAAAAAAAATGTTTATAATGTCGATATTGTATCATAGCTGATAAGAGACGATAACAATTACATTCTGATTACATTAGTAACGTTTTTATTATCAGTTTATTGTTGCACATATTATAACATTTTATACACTATATTAAGTATTTGTTAATATTACCAAATGATTTGTAAACCTTTAAGAAATCGTTTGTAAAACATCTATAAACATTATATAGATAGATGGATTAGAAACCAATTATTAACCATTAACTAAGTATTAACTATCTATCTAAATAATGTATATACGTAGATTTTATTTTATTTCTATTTTATTTGATAGGGACGATACAATTTAACATAGTTCCAATACAGGGCATGAAACTGATGTGCTGTACAGAGAGTTTATAGCTAACGCTAATGTTCAATTCTTGTCACTAGTTGAGCTTTTAAAGTTTAGTTGCTTTATAAAGTATTTATTAACCAATTAACAATGTATTATAATCATTAGTTGCAACTTAATAATAGCCATCCAAATAATGATTATAGACCAGTTATTAACCATTAACAAAGTGTTACAAATATCTGGTCTATCTATGTAATGTTTATAGATATTTTACAAACAATTTCTCAAAGGTCTACAAATCATTTCATAATCAAACAAATACTTATATACATAGTATATAAAATGTTATAATGTGTTCAACAATAAACTTTTAGAATAACATCAATTATAGCATTACTAATAAATAGTAAACATTAATTATCATTTCATTGTTTGTTAACAGTAAAATAACTATTAACTAAGTTTAATTAACTATCAATTTACCATTTATAAATGATGGTTATTATACAGTGTTACCAAATGAAGGTGCAGATACCGGTATGTTTTAAGGTTGTGATGTCACTCGAGGAGGAGTACTGGAAGTGGTTTCACACATACACACACGGAAACAGACCTGCTAAATGTCAGACACATCGTTGCGACCAATAAGAATGTTCAGTCCCACTCGACAGATTTCTGGTCTCACTCTGGAGCCCTGGTATGGCCATTATGGCTGAATGCTGGCAATTGAGATTGAGATTTCTTGCCAACGTCTGCTGCCGTCTCCTGTGAAAAATACTTCACACCTCATTAATGCTACACGACGTAAGTGTAGCTCTATTCTGTTCCTGTAAATGCCATTATCATTGGTAAAATACTGGATCAAATGCTAAGCTGCAGGTTTTAACTAACAGCTTATAGAAAAGCTGTGTGCCTAAATATTGTTTAGAATCCACATGTCCCAGGGCACACACGTTCAAAGTTAAAAGGAAGCCACTTCCTGATAATTAGTATTGATTAATGTCAAGATTTTTTTCCCCACATTTCAGCACTGATACTGGTAAATTAATGAGAGCGCAAAAGATACAATTTGTGTGGCTTTAGTTGGTCGAGGTGCACATTGAGAGAGCTCTCCAAAATTACAAAAGCCTAATTGACTTTGGCCTCTTTCATTTATGACAAGAAATTCCGGGAATCCAGGCAAAACAGGGAAAACAGGGATATGTTCCCAGGATGTAATAATTAAAATCCTTTCACCATAATGACCATTAGATTATAGTGTTGATTGCAGTCATTTGTTGTTTCACTGGTTTGAGGCATGGCAGCAATGTTCTTGGACACTAAATACTATCATATGAATGATTTTACAAACTTTATACTTGCCATATGCTCTATACTGTATATGCTGCTCTTCACTCTGATTTGGGGATATTGAACCACTTGCATAGTTCTCGTTTACAGATTTTCTCTGTTGTGTTCACACTTATTTAAACAAAATATTTTGCCATAATTTATATTATAATATATTTATGTTTATATTGTTGTATTAACAGCATTTTAAGGTCTGTAGTATTTAGCTACAACAGTTGCCTAGTAGGGCTGGGACGATACGCTTATCTCCTGATTCGATAGTATCACGATACTTGGGTGCCGATTTGATAAGTATTGCGATTCGATATTACAATTTATTGTGTTTTTTATTGACACTTTTTCAACACTAGACCATGGGAAAAAGTTGAATCATACACTTCTAGGGACTTTTACTTTGGAAAATATCTAAATTAATACAGTACAAATGTTTTATTTCAGAGATGTCCTGAAGTCCAGCTCCCCAAAAAAACCCATAAGACATTTCCCTCACATATTAGTGGTATTTTCTTTTTAATTTATAAGGGACATGTAATGTTTTATACTTCTGGTAAATATAATCCAATTAATCTTAATTCCATATATGTATTTTGTATATACAGTTGTTGTTTTGAAAACTACATGTAGTCACATGTGTATACTTTGGCTAACTTGGCCAAGTCCGTTGCTAGCTCTCCCCGTCAGCTCCGTTCTCTTTATACATCCATGGTCAGCTCCATCGGGGCCGTTTGAATGTATTTAACATAAATGTCAGTATATGGGTGCTCTACAGTTGTAGCGTCGGCCGATTTGACCACGGAGATGAGAGTGACGGCTGGCTTGACCGCACGTAACCGAATACGATAACGTTTCCTGTCCATGACAGAGTTAGCATGCAGCTTTAGCCGTGATGTCTAGCTCTGGCAATATGTGAAACCAAAAGCGTTACTGTATTCGTAGTGTTTACCACTTTGGATTTAAAATGTGAGGGTGCAGGTCGTATCCACGTGGACCCTTTGCCATTTTCTACTTTATTGTTTCAGCTCGCTGCAGCCGGCTGCAGTATGTTTTGGTTGACGGATACAGAACTACTCAGACTACAACAATAAAAACAGTAACTTCTTCTACCTCCGCATAGACTCAAATGAAGCAATTATATCGATTTTAGAATAATAAAAAAAAAAGATTTATAAAATTGCGATACATAGATGAATACATTTTTTCCCATACCTATTGCACTGTAGTAAACACCAGGATTTAATTTCCCAGCATTTAACCGCAACTCATACAAACTGCACAAAACAGCAGCAATTTACCTACCCTGCGTATCAGGTTTAATCTAAAAATGGCTGTCACGCCTTTGAATTTGAAGCCAGGACCAATATGACTGCTCTGGTCGCATGCTGCAACTGATCTAGTAGTCTTGATTTACTGTATAGCAGTCCCTCTATAGGAGGACAGCTGGCAGCATGGCCTCCGATCACGCTGACGGCTGCTGGAACCAAGCCAGCCAAGGACTCCATGACCCTCCAAGTCTCACTTCACATACCTGCAGGCAGGCAAAAAGCACTGAAGGTAGGAAAAGTAGGTAGTAAGACTTGTAGAAGGCAAGAAAGAATGGCTCGAATAATGGGAGGATAAGATGGGATGAAGGAGACACTGAGGGATGACTAACTAAGAGAAAGAGAAAGAAGAATACTAAAAAACTGTCAACTAGAGGCGGGGGAAATCTATAGTAAGAATCAAGATTATTATCTTCTAAGATTCTGATTAATTTATTCAAAACTTCCAAAAATTGATTAAAAAAAAAATAAAAAATTCTACAAAAGAAGATATTGCTACTGATGGACAGTTAACTTACACACTAGGGCTGTCACCGAATATTCAAAATTTTAATATATATTTGAATTGCAAAGAAAAAAGACAGACATTCGAACATGAAAATTAATATTCAATTATGGAAGAAAAAAAAAGCAGCACTACCGTGGTGGCTTTCTGCATCGCGCTCACTGAATGCACCACATAACCTTAACCACTTAAAAGATGGGTGAAAATTACTCGCTATTTTCCGATGATTGTACTTTTTGAACAGAAAACACTCTGCGACGCTCGCGGCCAGTTAGGACGCGATGTCATGGACATGATGCATGTTTGTTGAAAAATCCCACAATATACCAGTTTTACAGTGTTATTTTGTGTACAATTTATTTTTGAAATTGGCAAGTTTCTCAGAAACAAAAAGGCAGCAACCAATTTTATTTATTTAACAGGCGGCATTATTATGTTTTGTAAAACTTGAACTTGTTATTCTTGAAGTCACTGAGAATTGAAAAATACTAAAAACTTTTTAGTTAAAAGTGTTTAGCCTATTTGTGAAAGTTTAGCATGAATGAATGTTACCTTTTGCCTTTGTGTGTTTACATTCTTGCAATCAGTTGATATAACGTTTTCAAATATAAAAACTAGGGCTGTCAAAGTAAACACAAAATTCGCTTTGAGATAAATCATGAAAAATGTAAATAATCCATAGCTGCAGGTCTAATTTAGAAATTTGCTAATTTAGATGCAAAGAAATACTTATTCCTGCACATCCAGTGGGCTGAGACATTGCTATAACATAGATGAAACACCTGTCCAGATGCCCTGTGAATTGAACATACTGAACGTTTCTAGGGCTGTCAATGCGATAACGCAAATTTGTTTTAACGCCACTAATTTCTTTAACGCGTTAACGCAACTTGCGATCTTTAGGTTGAAGCTAGGTTAGGTTGTGTGTACTGTCCGTGTACAGTATCTACAGTATGCACTTGTATTCCCATGTAGTGTGAACCGGGTGACTTCACAGACAGACGAGAGGCAGACGACAACTTCAACAACACATTCCATGGCCTTTTCCATCAAATGTAACTTTATATCATTAGTAATAAAGATCTCTGAACTGCTGGCTGCTATATTTGTGCTGCTCCACAGTTCACTGGCTGGCAGTGCTACAGTATGCTGAATGTTCCATAGGTATGCATGGGGCATTACTGATACCCGTCGCACCTTAACTAAAGTTTGGAAATGGATTTATGTTATATCAATTAGAAAACTGACCTCGCATAAGCTTGCAGATTGACTCCCAGACTGCAAGGTTTGCAATATTGCTATGTCTCCCCAGGGTAAAAGACAAACCCTGGATGGGGCTCTTACGGATGAACAGAAGGTACAACACATTGCACCTACTACCCTCAACGTTTGCTTCAATCTGCTCTGCATCTGTCTCAGTCTGAATGATGCATCAGATCTTTTGGGGTACGTGAGATCTAATAGACCCCTTTTCTGTTAGTAAACATGATGACGTATTTCTGTGGGCGGAGCATAGGTGGATGCAGAATAATTCTCTGAACACGTTAGCTAACGCTTTTCTGAATATGTACAGTCACTCACTCTCAGGGACCGCGAGTGTTAATGTTAAGAGGAAACTTAGCAAATAGAGATACAATATCGGCGAAGCATTTCAGAGATGGAGAGAAAATGTTGCGAACATCTCCATTTCTCTAATAGTTTAGCCTATTAGCAACATTTTCTCGCCATCTTTCTGATAATTTAGCCTATTAGCAATATTTTCTCTCCATCTCACTACACTTATAGTTTAGCCTATTTACAACATTTTCTCTCCATTACTCTAATAGTTTAGCCTATTAACAACATTTTCTCTCCATTACTCTAATAGTTTAGCGTATTAGCAACATTTTCTCTCCATTACTCTAATAGTTTAGCGTATTAGAAACATTTTCTCGCCATCTTTCTAATAGTTTAGCCTATTAGCAACATTTTCTCTCCATTTCTCTAATAGTTTAGCCTATTTACAACAATTTCTCTCACCTCTCTACAAGTTTAGTCTATTAGCAACATTTTCTCTCCATCTCTCTGGTAGTTTAGCCTTCTGCGTGAGCTGTGAGCTCCCCGCTGCAGTGCAGCAGCCGTGGTGGCTAATTACGGTCGGCAGAAAGCTAAGCTAAACTATTAGCAACGTTTTCTCTCCCACATTTTCATCTCAAATGTATGCAATACTGACTCTGGCACCCAGCGACAATTTGTCTGGGGGATACTCTGTCTTCCATACTATGTATGACTCACATATTTCTCTTAAGTGACTTCTTTTGTTATCTCTCTAAAGTAAATTTGTCTTGACTTTCACAGTTGAAAAACAATCCATTCCCTCTCACCTTATCTCCCACAAGATATTGGATGTCATGAGAAAAACGATGGTAGTAAGTCCAACTGTGATTAAGGACAATGACCTCCACCCTCGTGGACTGAGCAGCAGAATACGAAATGCTTCTCAGCAACAAAATATATATATATTCTATGTTGTTACAGGCTTTGCATTACTACAGGTTCTTCATCCTTATTTATCCTGCAATTTGTACTGCAGACGTTCCATCCTGCATTTATTAAAAGAATTAGGGATTTATAGTTTGATCTCTTGAACAATTTATAGCTGCCAGTCACACATTAGTCCAACTTCAGCAGTATTGATTGGCTTCTATCAGTCAAGCTCTTGTCAATCAATGTGGAGTTTTCATGGACATACTGATCAGTACTGGGATTACTCTCACTGTGAATATGAAAGTGTACAGAATGTTCTGGACCCCAATTTGCAGACTGAGCGTCCTCACTGTTGTTTTGCTTGTTTTCTAGTGCAGTTGGGGAATAATTTGAAATAAATAGAGATTGATGAAATGAACAAGTCTGTGTGCGGTCCTCCCTCCTTCGAAGTCTGATGGGGTTGAGGTGTTTCTTTATTTGATAAATGGAATTGAGGCCAGTCAGAGTCCAGATCCCAATCCAATGGAGATTTTGTGGCTGGACTATTTGGGGCAATTTGGACACAGAACACTATTAATAAACTTTTACCGAGGCTCATTGACTGCCGTTCACTTTACAACAGAGCACTTCTTCACTTTCCTGGAGTCAACAAGGGCAGATAGCCCACTGGAAGCAGAATTGAACTAGAGTGTATTTCACCGGTGAGACCGTGAGTAAGCCGCAACCTGTGAGTGTTTTTCCCACATGAGTAAGATGGTATTTCCCCAGTGACAGACTGATACTAACTTATAACACTAAAAACGTTACCGCCAGAAAAATACCTCCGCTAATTAAATCCATGCTCTACTTTATAACAGCAGTGGTGATGTCAAAGCAAGAGACTAATACGTCTATCTGGAAATTGACTCCACTAAGTGTATTTCACCAATGTTTCTGACCACAAGAAACAGCAACCTGGGTGTGGTTTCAGGGGCGGATTTAGTGATTTGGGGCACCAAAGGCAAATGTTGTCTAGCTTTACTTTTCACCCTCTTTAACTGGGAATGTTGGTATTGGCAGTGGTAGAAGAAGTAGGCCGACTCAAAACCTTTTTTTTTCTGAAGTAAAACTATTAACTATTAATAGCAAAACTATTAATACCACACGGTAAAAGTCCTGCATTCAAATGTTTACTTCAAGTGAAGAGTGAAAGAGAGGTATTATCAGCACAATGTACTTTAATTGACTTAATATCTGGTTGAGGTGGAACCTTCAATTCTAATATGATGCTAGTTGATAGTTTATTGAATAATAATGCATTATATTTTAATTGTTGTATTTTTACGAGTCAAATCTGAATCTGCAATGTAACCAGTAACATTTGTCTCTGTCAGGTAAATGTGTTTAAAGTATTGTTTAAAAGTGGTAATGAGACAATAATATCAGGTTTTACCAGTGTTTTACTGACTCTGCACTGCAAAGACTTTTATCAAAAGTCAGAAATTTAGTTATGAATACCAGAAATCTCAGCAAAAGACAGAGTGAAGGTTAATCCATTAGTACTGATTAAAAAATACACACAAAGATAACGGGATAATTGGGCATGGAGGATTCATTGGGCTATTGGCTAATTAAAAATGACCTACTGTAGACCTTGCTATGTATTATCTTGTATTTCATTCTTCATATATAACTAGTGATTATCATCTCTGGGTTATATTCTCGCTTCATTGATGTTAATGTTAAGCGACAGTAGAACATGAGCAAAAGAGGGGAATGATGGGACAAAAAGGGTCCTGGGGTAAATTTAAATCCCAGGCACGTTTGTTTTCATGCGCATTTAAAAACTGAACAAGCACAAACATCTATTTTGCATCAGTTAAATAAATGATAGATACTTCTATTTAAATTGGAGTAAACCATTTTAACCCTAGTAGCGTCGGTGCCACGATGTGGACCTGACAAAATAAAACACAAAACTGTACTTACTGTAAGTTCTCTTTTGCATTATGTATAGTTAAAGTTTTCAGGCAGAAACACAGTGGAACAATGGGGCAGATGTTAACAGACACAGCTGTTGTTTGCAATGGTCCAATGGTCAAGTGTCACAGTGCAAAAAAGAGCCGCCTACGCTTTTCATTTTGCAGCAAACCACAGAGCAAAAAGAATTGCCTTTTTTATGAGGCTGACCTATTTTAAAGCAAAGTGATATCATGCATGTTTTAACAGGGATGTTCTGGTCAAGGAGTTGAAACTGAGGAGGGAGGAACAAGCAAGGGAGCGTTAATTAAGAAATACTCGAAATTGCCTGTGCTCAACCACCAATTAAATAGGTAATGAAGTCAGCTTCATTATACAAGTACAACCCAAGGAAACGAAAATGACGCAAGCATTGGCACTACTGCAAAACAACAAAAAGGTGCAGTAGTGTGTTCAGGGTACTACTGGTAGAAGATCAAACATGAACCAGGAGGTTCAGTTTGAAAGCTTATCAAATGTGATGACAAAACTATGGAAAATTCTTAAGCAGCATTGTTTTTCTTGACGCTGACTATTTGACTGACCAACACAGTGGCTTACTGGTTGACGTTGCAACCAATTTTTTACAGTGCTGATGTCCATCTGAAAGGGCCCCAAGGCTCAGTTGAGGCCGAGTTGTAGTAAATTTACTAAATCTATTAATTGGAATGCATTGATAAAAAAAATAATTCAACTAGGGCTGTCAAAGTTAACGCGATAATAACACGTTGATGCAAATTCGTTTTAACGCCACTAATTTCTTTAACGCATTAACGTAACTTGCGATTTTTAGGTTTTAGTGGGCTCAGTTTTAAAGCTAGAGTAAAGATACTAGTATCATATGAAACTAGAAAACCTAAAGAATCCATAGGTACCAACCATGCTAACTTGTCATAAAGGAGAGAAAATAACGCTCCAAACTTACGCTAAATTTTGGCGAGGAAAAACTGGCATGGCCATTTTCAAAGGGGTCCCTTGACCTCTGACCTCAAGATATGTGAATGAAAATGGGTTCTATGGGTACCCACGAGTCTCCCCTTTACAGACATGCCCACTTTATGATAATCACATGCAGTTTGGGGCAAGTTATAGTCAAGTCAGCACACTGACACACTGACAGCTGTTGTTGCCTGTTGGGCTTGAGTTTGCCATGTTATGATTTGAGCATATTTTTATGCTAAATGCTATTTGTCATTGTTTTGTGTTGTTAATTGATTTCCAATACATACATTTGTATAAACCAAGCATATTCCTCCCATGTTGATAAGAGTATTAAATACTTGACAAATCTCTCTATAAGGTACATTTTGAACAGATGGAAAATGTGTGATTAATTTGCATTAATCTGCATTAATCGAGATTAACTATGGACAATCGTGTGATTAATCGGGATTAAATATTTTAATCGATTGACCGCCCTAGTACTCATACAGTACATACACAATATCACACAAACTGAGTGTTAAAAAAACAAACAGCTAAAACTGAAACATAAAACTATAAAGTACTCGTTGGTATTCATAGTTCATACATTCCAAAGAGATTTCAGTGGGAAGTGTTTTTCATCTTCCCCAGTGAACCAGATATGCCTGTAAAAAAACGAGCTTTAGAACTCTGGTTCATATCAGTGGTTCATGATTTTTTTCGGGTGGAAAAATCCTCACTGAACCCAGCGTGCACTCAGTGGCATGAACACACACACACACACACACACACACACACACACACACACACACATGCTCGGGATCGCGATTGCAGCAATAGTCTCAGGGAGCCCAATGATGACTCATTCAATGCTCCAATTTCATGTACCTGTGCACACAAACGCACAGACACGCACAACGACATAATGAGATCTCATCTGTTCTCTCTTCTGTTGGCCTCATGTGCCCTTTAATGCGGCAGCAGAACAACTGGGCACTTAGCAATATACGTGACCACATACACACACGCGATCTGATTGGCTGACGTGGGATCTGTGTTCTGTACATCACTGCGTATCTGAGCCACAGGTGGCCGGGGAAGGGTGCGCGTTGCCGTGGCAACACGAAGCAGAGGGCGGGGATTAAGTTATGGCACTACGATGTGAGGAGACTGTCAATGATGGGAGGGTGATACATGTGCGACTCCCTCTGATTGACTGAGGGAGGGATGGAGGGAGAGGACAGAGGGTGTCTGAGGTAAGACATTTTTGTTGGTGGAGGTGCATCCATCTTTGTCTCTCCCATGTCATTCTTTCTCTTTCCCTCGAATCTGTCTCTCTTTGCAATCCCTCCATTTCTCTTTATACTCTTCCTTTACACTGATTTTCTCCTCCCTTGTCTTCCCGCTTTGTCAAGTAAGGAACAGCATGTGAAGTCCTGTATTATATCAGTGTATTTCAAGAAAAACAGAGTTCATATGCAGCAGCAGTGCTGCGCAGGATTTCTAGGGCTGCACAATTATGGCTAAAATGATAATCATGATTATTTTGATCAATATTGAGATCACGATTATTCATCATGAATATTTCTGATTACTGGGGTCCCTAAACAGTCTTGGAATTTCATAAATTGGGTATCACTGTAAAGCTGAGACTCTTGTGGATCCAATGAGCCCCATTGCATTCATGTGTGATGATGTCATTGATGTCATTGTAGTGAGTCCATTTCTTGAACCTTGACCTCATTGTATAAGTGACCTGTGGTGACCTCTAGGATAATCACAGCCTCATGAAACTTTACAGCCACAAACAAGAGACCTAAAGCATTCAGAGGATGTATGAATTTCCTAGGAAGATTGACAAAAAGGGTTTTTTTGAGCAGTTACCAGAATGGAAGTGCTCGCCATCCAATCGCTGATAAATGCAATTCTCACAGAAATCTCCAAATGTCAAAAGTTTTTGATACCAAATCACAGCATGGCTTTTTCTAATGTGTTCCTCAAGGTCTTAGTGTCTTAATGTGGTATTTTGGAGGGATTATTGATACTTTTTTATTAATTCTCGAGTGGTAAAAAATGGTTAAATTTAGCACCAAATCTGTATAACAAATGGTATAAACCCAAAAATTGCTGCAGCAACTTATGAGACATAATAGAGCATGGGGACGACCATCATATACTTCTATCATAATGTTCTAAGCCCTTATACACTTTCACAATTCAAAATTAATTCATGTTTATTTCTGATTTATGACTAGAACAACTTGACACGCAGTACTGAGCTGCATCTCAAATTAATCTTCAGGTTCCCAGCTTTCAGGTGATGTACATCACTTGTATGTGACATCTACTGTTGACCTGCTATCTCCCCCTAAAGACCCCCTGTACCCCCCTAAAAAAGACAAAAAATAGTCTATTGTGGGTCTCGGTGTGTTAAGATTCCTTCAAGCTACAAACTTCCCAGAAACTTGTATTTCAAGCCAAGTCTCTTCTGTAGGAGTTTTCTTTGCAAAGATGTATGTTATTGCAGGGGTTAATGACCTTTACTGCAAAGCTGTCTCCACACTGTATCATCTAATAAGGCAGGAAATGCCATTTAAATGTCAGTTAGTGATGCAAAGAACTGAAATGATAAGAGATGAAAAATATGAAAACAATTTGTTCTTGTTTTCATTAATGTACCATGGCACGAGATGAGAGCAAGAAAAAAAAATGCTCGCCAGCAGAGCCTCCTGTTACTGAGGAGAAGAACAATGTGAGCAAAGCATGCTGATATGTAAAACAAGAAAAAGGAACTCACCGCTGCATTCTTCTCTTTACTCTTAATGCTGTTTCCCTCCTTTTTCTCTTTGCTGTCACACAATATGGATGTCAGTGTTTACTCTTCTAACTTGCTTAGGGTTCATAATGCTTAAATCTTGCCAGGGAGTTCTTTATTCTTTGTGACTTGCCTCCAGAGCGAGAAAAAGCTGACGAGGCTCCAAAGAACTTCTCCTGCTCCGTGGGTAGCTTAACTTCTCTGGAGGCTTCAATGGGGTGAAACTCAAGGCAGGGGGGAACTTCTGAGTCGCTTCTGTGATCTCCGAAAGGCCTCTTGGGCAATTGCTGATTTATGCTACCGCTCAGATCACGAGGCTTGTGTATGATGGGACTTTGCTTGGGAAGCAAATGAAATGAAGTCGCCTGCCGGGCAGTACTCCTGAGTCTCTCTCTCTCTGCTTCTCTGGAGGCCTCCCTGGCTACTGTTGCTATACTCCTGCCTCTAAGGCAGATGGAAGATGCTGAAGTGAGTTGTCTATTGGGTAGATTGGAGCACCAGGCTAGTGAGCACCTGCTGGATGGATTGAAGCACCAGAATGCTGTTGCTGAAAAAAGTTCCCTTCAGTTTCCTTGAGTGAGTGTCTTTATAGAAGTCTGCTGAGGTATATGGTTCCCTGCCAGGTATGCTGTACAGAAGAGTGAGGCTATTGTGAGTGTGTAGCTGGCTTTCTGGCAATACGACCCCTTTTCCTTCCAGTAATAACTAGCCCGAGGCCCAGGCTACAAGTGTGGATCAGTACAATTTAGGCAGTGAGCAGGTCTGAGCTGGCAGGTGGTAAGAGGTCCAAGGTCATTGCTGGTAGTCACGGCTGCAGTGAGGAGAGCTTCAGAGGCAATACAGGTTGTCATGGTAACAGCAGCGAGAGGTCACAGGTGTGTTTTTGCTCATGTGTTCCAGTCACTGGGTTGGCTGTTTCGGTGGAGGAGGTAGGCAGTGGGAGAAAATCCCTGAGGTAAATGGAGAAATGTTGCGCGAAAAGAGAAGAGGAACTGATAACGGATAATAAATTGCTTTCACTTTCTTTTTTTTTTTTCTTTTCTATTTCTCTGGGAGGTAGAGAGCAGAGGAGGTTTTCTCTGATTGGATCGGAGGAAGAGGAGAGGACGGCGGGAGGTAAAGTATCAGTCTCGAGTATAGTCTTCAATCTTATGCCTTTTGAAAAAGAATGCTGGTGGTTTCCCAGTGTCCATCTGAAAAAGTCGATGCTTGGCTCTGCCTCCTTACATGTACAGGTAGGTTTCTTCAGGGGCTCCACCTGTGGAAGACAAAACACAGACAGGTTAGAATCTGACCACAGCACAACATTATTACTACTGTTTTTATTGGACAAGGATGTCCCTTGTCACCGATTCCGTTTGTGATTTTCATGGACGGAGTCTCTAGTCACAGTAGAGTATTGGGGCTCAGTTCGGTGACTTCAGGACTCAAAAAGTTCTCCAGACTTAAAGCAGCAGTACGAGCAAATATGATTAATAAAAAGTTATTTTTATAAAACGGTCACTATGTCTTCACAGTAGTGCATGAGACAGGTAATCTGAAAAAAAAAATGATGTGCCTCTGTGTCCTCCGGTGCTCCTAATGACATCTGCAGGATTTCACAGACCGGAGGAAAACAACCAATCAGAGCCGAGCTGGAGCCTTGTCGTCTCTGAGCAGCTGTCAATCACTCGCAAACTCCGATCAAACGGTCAAACTAGTCAGCGCTGATCAAATATAAATCAATATTCTGTTACTGCAATGCCTATTTCTCTCGTAAAATGTTTGAAGAAACATCTTGTAGTGTACTGTTTAGCTGTAAAATGAGAAAGTTAGAATTGCAATTGCATTGTAAAATAGGCATTACAGTAACAGAATATTGATTCATATTTGATCAGCGCTGCTTAGTTTGACCATTTGATCGGGGTTTGCGAGTGATTGACAGCTGCCTCTGTTGAATGAACAGCCAATAAGAATGCTCTCTCTCTGAAATGACCTGTGATTGGCCAAAGTCTCCCGTCACGGCCTAGATTTTTTAAAGCCTGAAAACAGAGCCATGAGGAGGTGCAGAAGTCTAGTTTTCTCTCAGTACACTTGAATTGCAATATGCTGAAAGGTTATTATGGAATTTTTGCCCAATGATGGCAAAAACATTCTGCCTGCTGCCGCTTTAGGAACAAGCAGACTGTTTGTCATTGCCTTCCAAAGTGACCCACATTAGCAGTTATCTGATCTAGTGCCACTATCAGCAGGATAAAATCGTTTTTCAGTGTCCATTAATTGAGTAGTTATGATGGTTTAATCATTGGCATATTAGCTGAATGCTAACATCAGCATGCTGATGTTAAGCAGGTATAATGTTTGTTAATAATGTTCATCTTAGTTTAGCTTGTTTGCATGCCAACATTTGCTAATTAGCACCAAAAAGTAACTGGATGTAAATCAAAGTATTGGACAAATTGAAATTTTGAGCAGATGACGCAACCCGTTCTCACTCCTGAACGACTGGTGGGGAGTACCAGGCATTTAAAGCATGTCCTTCATTGTATAAATGTGTTTTAAGAGCCCTACAGAGGTTAAATGCCTACCAGTCAACCCTTGACTTGGCCTGTCTGGTTTTGCTACCTCTGTGAACCGGACCCAAATAGACAGATGGAAAAAAGCGGCCGACCAAACAGCAACACAGGACGGAGGCATATTGCAATGCATAATGCAAGAGATTGGATGGAAGGAAACAGAGAATTTAACAGTCTTCTTTCTCATATTCTGTGTCATGAGGAGGCTGGGTTTTGTTCTTAACCAGGGTCATTTGGTATTGTTCAACTGTAATTACGGATACATTAGTAAGGTAGATTACGAGTGGTACGTAAAGCATCCACTGTGTGGTAGGTATCGGACAGTACTCCTATCTCCTGATTCGATACTATTATGATACTTTGGTGCCGATTCGATATGTATTGCAACTTTTAAGTATTGCGATTCAATATTACAATTTATGCGATTTTAACAAAAATCGCAATAGATTTGTTAACTGAAAAACTTATTCCCGTGGTCTTGCGACTAGACCATGGGAAAAAGTTGAATCATAAACACAAATCTCTGAAGTAATACAGTAAAAATGTTTGATTTTCAGCATGTATGTAGTCAGAGATGTCCTGACGTCAAATATATCAGTCATTGTCAGGAATTATTTATTAAATTTTTTCCCGCAACCCAAAAATCAAAGAATAAAGACATTTCCTTCACAAATTAGTGATATTTTCTTTATAATTTAAAAGGGACTTGTAATGTTTTATACTTCTGGTGAGTATAATCCAATCAATCTTATTTCCTATATGTATTTTGTATATATAGTTCCCTTTGTTAACACCTTATTTTGAAAACCAGATGTA
Source organism: Adelosebastes latens (assembly GCA_916700685.1). NCBI lineage: Eukaryota > Metazoa > Chordata > Actinopteri > Perciformes > Sebastidae > Adelosebastes > Adelosebastes latens. Next base: position 92,329 of record CAKAKR010066878.1, on the reverse strand, counting down.
GTCACACGTGTATACTTCCGCTAACTTTGCCAAGTCTGTCGCTAGCTCTCCCGTCAGCTTTGTTCTCTTTATACATCCATTCTCAGCTCCATCGGGGCCGTTTGAATGCATTTAACATAAATGTCAGTATATGGGTGAGCTACAGTTGTAGCGTCGGACGATTTGACCACGGAGATGAGAGTGATGGCTGGCTTGACCGCACGTTACCGCAATACGATAATGTTTCCTGTCCATGACAGAGTTAGCATGCAACTTTAGCCATGATGTCTGTGAAACCCAAAGTGTTTCCATACTTTACTGTATGTGTAGTGTTTACCACTTTGGATTTAAATTGTGAGGGTGCAGGTATAGTACGTATCCACGCGGACCCTTGGACGTTTTCTATTTTCTCGTTTCGGCTCGCTGCGGTTTGTTTTGGTTGACGGATACGGAACGGATATGACGTCACGTTATTCAGACTACAACAATAAAAGCTGTAACTTCCTTGTACTTATGCATAGACTCAAATGAAGCAAATATATTGATTCTGGCATTAAAAAAATCCATTTAAAAATCGTAAAAAAGAAAAAATAGGTGATACATAGGTGAATAGATTTTTTCCCCCCCTCCCTACTGACTGTGAGGAGCACGGAAATACTCCTGATCATTAACCACATCTGTCAAGCTGTGATGGCTCTTGGTTGCAATTACATACATACTACTGGTAGATTTCTCCTATGACATGTATGACATGTACATGTTGTCAAAGACATGCTAGACAGGAGAAAAGTGATTCCCAAAAATAAAGCAACAGTGGGCGGTGATGTTGTGTTTCTGCGTGTCACAATGGCTCCGTCGTGGTGGTAAAAGTGAATAAACAAATGCACAGAGTTCATTCTGCAATAACAAAAGCTACAGTACTTGTTCTGTATGCAAAGCAGCTACTGGGTGGAGAGTCTATTGTTGGCAACCCACATTTGAATGCACACAATGTACTGACACATAACACACACACACACACACACACACACACACACACACACACACACACACACACACACAAACATTCCCTGTTAATCTTCCTCCATCTGTGCAAGCTGCTCTTGGGTTGGGTCTGTCACACTCACATACATCTCTTTGTGTGACTCCTTCTCATATAGACAAACACGTATGTTCATCCTCAAGACACACACACACACACACACACACACACACACACACACACACACACAAGTGGAGGCTCCACTGCACTGTAAGTGCCGACGACCAAAGCAACCATCAGAATCAAGGTCGGTCCTCCATTTTAAGAACATTTTTAGGACTCAGTCAACCTGTTCATCTGAATACCTTCTATTTGCCTGGCTGAGCTTCAAGCACTCGTAACCCTGTGAGCACCACTCGATAATACATTAACAGTAAAAAAGGACAGGCAGGTACATGAAACTCCTACACTCACAAACTCACTCTCACACACTCAAACACAACTCATATATTCAATTAAACAGAGATGTACCCGAACTTTACACCCACCCACCCGCCAGGGGCGGGTTTAGAAACTTTAGAATGGGGGTACCCGACTGGTCATTTTTGTCTGTGTGGTCGTTTGCCTTGTCTCTTCATAGTCGTTATATGTCTCTATGTGGTCGTTTTGCATCATATTATGGTTGTTTTGTGTCTCTATGTGGTCCTTTTGCATCACTTTATAGTTGCTTTGCATCACTATATGGTCATGTTGTGTCTCTTTGTGGTTGTTTTGTGTCTCTTTGTGGTTTTGTGTCTGTATTTTTTTGTGTCTATGTGGTCGTTTGGCATCACTTTATGGTCGTGTTGTGTCTCTTGGTGGCTGTTTTGCATTATTTCATGGTCGTGTTGTGTCTCTGTGTTTTTTTGTGTCTATGTGGTCATTTTGTGTATCTATGTGGTCATTTCACATACCTATATGGTCACCTTGTGTCTCTTTGTGGTTGTTTTGTGTCTCTTTGTGGTTGTTTTTTGTCACTTTGTGGTTGTTTTGTGTCTCTTTATGGTTGTTTTGTGTCTCTTTGTGGTTGCTATGTGTCTCTTTGTGGTTGTTTTGTGTCTCTTTGTGGTTGTTTTGTGTATCTTTGTGGTCGTTATATGTCTCTTTGTAGTCGTTTTGTGTCTCTTTGTGGTCAAATTGTGTCTCTTTATTGTCGTTTGTCGTCACTTTACGGTTGTTTTGTGTCCATGTTGTCATTTTGTGTCTCTTTGTGGTTGTTTTCTGTCTATGTGGCTGTTTTGCATGACTTTATGGTTGTTTTGTGTCTCTTTGTGATTGTTTTGTGTCTCTATGTTGTTGTTTTGCAACACTTTATGGTTGTTTTGTGTCTCTATGTGGTTGTCTTGTGTCTCTTTGTGGTTGTTTTGTGTCTCTTGGTAGTTGTTTTGTATCTCTATGTGGTCATTTTGCAATACTTTGAGGTCGTTTTGTGTCTCTATGAGTTTTTTATGCATCACTTTATGGTTATGTTGTGTCTCTTTATGGTTGCTTTATGACTCTCTGTGGTTGTTTTGTGTCTCTTAGTGGTCGTTTTGCATCACTTTGTGGTTGTTTTGTGTCTCTTTGTGGTCGTTTGATCGACTTTCCAAAAATAAATGTTAACAGCCTCTTCAGTAATTCATCCATGATACCGAAAGGCCAACTACTTACCATCTGACTTTGGTTCGAAGGGCACCAGGAGTAGTCAATCAAATTCCAGGGGGGGCCATGCCACCAATAAGTCACCTTGGTAACTGTATTGTGATAGGTCGAGGTTCGCACATATACACCTGTCCTCTTTCGATTCCTTATACTTCTAATTTGTGGCAAAAAAAACTACAGGAGGCACGACACCACCCCCCAGAAACCACTTCCTAGGCAAACAAATGAGACCTCAGCAGAGGGGCTAATTAACCGGCAGCAGGAAACGCCAAATGAAAAAGAAATCAAGATTAATCTTATGAAGGAAGATGGAAGGAGAGAGAGCTGGCATGGGAGGAAAGAGCCATTTGGTACAATATGCATCATTCTGTAAGCAGGAAGAATAAAATACTTCCCTCCCCCATCAGCTTCAGTGACAGATGTACAGTACAGGCTGCTATCAATAGTTTAGCAGAAATACAGTATGAGTGTCAGAATGCAACAGAAACCTCGAGTTGATGGCTGGTTGCCTGCCAAATTGGCTGTGTGAACATGGAAAAAAAGACCATCCGTCGTCAAAATGAAGAATCATTTGGCTGTTGGAAAGTGACAAAACGAGATAGATTGGATGAAAAACAGAACAAGGAAGGGGAGGCGGTGACCTGGTGGCTGAGTGGTCCTAGAGATGTACAATGTAAATGATCCGGGGCCTGAAATTGATCCGATTTCTCTTCAAATATTTCCTCTGTCTCTGATTTAAGACATTCAAAGGCTGACAATTTCCTTTATTTTTCCAACTCTCAAATATTTTCATGAAAAGAGCAAAGGCAACAATGAATTGTCTGTGTAGCTAAAGACTTTTGTACTGAATAGTATCTCTCTAGTCTGTGCCATAGAGCTCCATTGTTGTCCAGAAAGGATTAAAAACACATCAATGAGCCACACTGTTGCACTGGGTGAACATGGGCATTAGGCTGGAAATGAAATCCTATATTCAGGGTTTACGTTAGCCGACATACAGTATGTCGGCTTCTAGCCGTTATCACGTGAAGTTGTCCTGCAGATTAAATGATAAACGGCCAAAATGTCCGTCGGGTGATTCTGCACTTTAAATAAAATTGATTGATTGGTTTTGAACAGAAAAAGGACGCAGTTATAATGTTGTTTCTTTTCTGGCTGCAGCGTCCCACAGTAGTCTGCAAACACACTAATCATCTCAGCGGCAGAAATAATCAGGGGGAAAAGGAAAAACTGCCCCCAAATTAAGGTATTTGCCTCATAAAATACAATCAGGGGGGCAGAAAAAAATCAGTGTGCCTCCAAATTTCAAACATCTGGGGCAAAAATCACTCAAATTTGCCCCATGAAAAAATATTTTATTTTCTACACTGAATCCTCTAAATGTAGAAAATCATTCTACTGATCACAGCCAGAAGAAAATAACAATCCAATATTATACCATCTCATTTTACTGTAACATTTTTATATTCAGCATTCTGCACATTCTTACTGTATACTGTAAATTGTATTCACAGTTTGGGATTTTGGGACTGGTTGGCAAGTGAGTAGGCTGACTGCCTGTCTGTATCTGACCCTAACCTTTGACCTCAGAGACGAGGCAGGAAACCAAAAAGGGAAGTAATCCTCCAGGCATCAATACACTTGTTGTTTTCATTGTCTCTGAGCCTGCTGACTTGTCTTTTACTAGTAAGAGACTGGCACACTGACCTGGAACAGCACGCATGCACGTGCGTGCGTGTGTGTGTGTCTGTGTGTGTGCGTCTGTTTGTACTGAGTACTGAGCACGGTCACTTGGCTGAGGCTCTGTCTCAATATTTGGCAGCAGGTAGAGATGAGGTCACACAGTGCTCGTACAGTATCTAGGGCTATTTTTTTTCATGACTCTTTTCTCCTACAATTTTGGACGTGGATGGCATTTGGAGGCTAGTAAACACCCACCAACCCGCCTACGCACTCTCTGCAGGAACAACTGTGGGTACGCTGCCAAGTGTGTGTATATGTGTGTGCGTGTGTGTGTGTGTGAAAGAGATCCCTCTTCCAGAGCAGTGTAATGTTACTCTGCACCAATCCCACCAGGCTAAATAAAATGTTTTTTCAGCAGCTTTTACAAAGACAAGAAGCACATCTGCTCCAAAAAGCTAAAAAAAAAAAAAAGATAAGAGCATTATCTGTGAATATAATTGAAAAAGTCTTTTCCTGCTTTGAAGCTCCACTTGCATATGTGCTTTTTTTTAATTTGGTAAGTAGCTGGGCTGTAAAATTAGGATTATAAAGATTGTTACTCAGTGTGTGGCACGGCAGAGTTCTGTGGTGGCAGAGCAGCAGTGCATTCACTGTCTGGAAGTGCAGTTAATATGAAACTATAGGGCAAAACAATGCGACAGGGCACGTGATGATATGAAACAGGTGAAGCCTGTTTAACGATACAGTATGTCCTATAGTTTGATGGCAGTAATCCGCCGCCGCAAAGTCTGATAACATCCCGGCGGCTCTTCTTTCATGTTGGGTGTGGTGCTCCTGATATGGGTGTGTGATGAATATTTCTCTGACAGTGTTCAAGCCTCGCTGGAGCATTCCCATATGTGATAGCCAGCCTGCAAAAGTATCTCTGCCCGTTTATCTGAAGGATATCAAAACACCGACAGAGTTGGCAAAGGAAACTGCAATAAAATCTAGGAGAACACGCTAATGAATCAGACAGTCCATGTAATTATTTTTTACTGATATCGAATGAGACAAATACTATAATCTCTCTGTTGAGCTACAAGAGAAAATAGGTACTGTAACAATAACAACAACAATAGGACTTACTGAATAAAAAAGATTTATGACAGGAAAGTAAGGAAGCTAAAGCTTTATTTTACTTGTCCATAAATTCAAAATTACTTCCTAATAATTTCCTCGCAAATTCCATAGGAAGAACTATGTAATTTGGCGCTAATTATCAGTAAAATACCAGTCGGCAACCTCCGGTTCTGAAAAGTGAAGCCAGTGCCTTAAACTTGCATTCTTTGTAACAGCCAGCAGGGGGCAACTCCTCTGGTTGCAAAAAAAATCTGATTGTATAGAAGTCTATGAGAAAATGTGCCTACCTCTCGATTAATTTATTACCTCAGTAAACATTGTAAACATCGGTTTATGGTCTCAATCGCTAGTTTCAAGTCTTCTTCAATACAGCATGATATTCATTTTGACAATTATGGTCCCATTTAGGGCAAATAGACCATAAAACAGGGTATGCTTTAGGGCGTGGCCATCTTGTGATTGACAGGTCGCTACCAGGGCGTTGTCCGGTCTGGGTCTTGTCCGTGTTTTCGTCATAGAAATGAAAGTTAATTGTAACATTTTGGTCACCTAAAAATGTCTTATTCAGCATTCGGTTGTACTTAGCTCCATCTCCTCGTGTCACTTCTGGTTACAAAAAAAACAAGATGGCGACGGCCAAAATGCCGAACTCGAGGCTTCAAAACAGCAGTCCACAAACCAATGGGTGACATCACAGTGACTACGTCCACGTCTTATATACAGTCTATGTAAAATACAGGCAGTGTTCAATAAGTACACTACCAAATAATGAATTGCAGTTAAACAAATTAAATAAGTGTACCCTAAACCACAGGTTTCCAACTTGGGGGTCCCAACCCCAACTAGGGTCGCGAGGCCTTCTTGATTTTAAGGGTAGTAAGAAAACTTTTTTTTTTAAATATATACAGTTGTTCTATACCTCAGCATTTCATTAAAGCTGTCAATCGATTCAAATATATAATCGCAATTAATCACATCATTTTTCATAGTTAATTGTGATTAAAAAATTAATCGCATATTTTTTGTCTGTTCAAAATGTACCTTAAAGGAGATTTTATACTCTTATCAACATGGGAGTGGGCAAATATGCTTGCTTTATGCAAACGTATGTATATATTTTTAACTGGAAATCAATTAACAACACAAAACAATGACAAATATTGTCCAGAAACCCTCACAGGTACTGCACTTAGCATAAAAAATATGCTCAAATCATAACATGGCAAACTCAAACCCAACAGGTAACAACAGCTGTCAGTGTGTCAGTGTGCTGACCTGACTATGACATGGCATGTCTGTGAAGGGGAGACTCGTGGGTTTCCATAGAACCCATTTTCATTCACACATCTTGAGGTCAAAGGTCAAGGGACCCATTTGAAAATGCGAAAATTCTTCACTATATTTTAAAACTGAGCCTGCTACAACCAAAAAAACGCAAGTTGTGTTAATGCGTTAAAGAAATTATAGGTGTTAAAACAAATGTGCGCTAATGCGTTATTATCACGTTCACTTTTAACTCATTTTGACACAAAAGTCAATAAACCCTATCATATACTATCTAAGTCCTTATAAAATATAATAATATATTATAAGGAGTATTATACAGTGCTCAAATTGATTAGCTGAGTGAACTTATTGAACCAGGAAAATGGTTTTCAAACTGCAGCACTTACCAATAGCAGACTAAAGAGCTTTGAATCCTGGATGGAAAATGGAACCCAAATAAAGTGGGCCATTAAGGCAGGATGTTGCTGTATGTGAGTAAAATGACATTTTACCTGCAGCCTTCTTCATCTGTATCCTTTCTCTACTCCTCATTAAAATGAACTGAACACATCTGCTTTCTTTTGATCATCTTTTTCAGTGTGAACCACTGCCAAGATGCACGGCAAAGTATCTTTATAAATATATATATATATATATATACACACACACAAATGACCGACTCAAGCCGAATCACTTGGTAGACGGACTATATTTGAATTTTTCTTTTTTACGAAAATGTCGCTGTGTGCTGTCTAGAATAGGTCTCACATGAAAGGAGTGGGGGTCATCGCTGTCTGTTTGAAAAAGGCTACCACACACAGTCTGACACATCCTTATAGTTGAATAGTAGATATTGAATGTAAAAAAACTGAGAAATAACAAGAAAAGACCATTACACAAGTCTTAAATCACAAATATATAATCTAGCTTGAGTCTACTGTGAAGACCTCCAGTATTTATGAATTAATATTCCGTTCATGTCATGCCGGTTAAGTGTGGAGTTTGCCTCCCGCTGTGAGGCCTGTGGTTCATTAGGACCCACTGAGCGCAATTCACACGCCGTTTGGGACTCCGATATACTGTGTGTGCGATATGCAGGTTGTGTAAATAAGAAGCAGGAAAACGGTGGGTTATGACACATGAGCAGGCTGTGCCGCCTGAGACTATAGGGGGTACGAGTGAAGTGAAGTGAAGCAGCAGAGTCAGCGATGAGGACAGAAAGCTGATCTACGGGACAGTGTGGACTGCAAACAGAGCAGCGTGTCTGATTATCAGTCCAGTCAGGACGAGGAGCACCGAGTTCAGCGGCAGAGCTGGAGTCACGCTGTAGTTGGACTCTGACGTTTGTAGTAATGTCATGCAAACAAAGGACCTGTGGTACAAAATGAGGCCGTTAATGAGAACCTGACCTGATTTACAAATGTTACTCTTGCTTTTTAAGGCTGGCCCACACTAAAAGATTTTTCAAATCTTAGCAGATTTTGAAAATGTGAGAGATCCCACACATAACGACATGTAATGATAAATTCAACAGTTTTGTTCCTGTAGTGTGGGGTGAGCAACGATTTGGCCTAAACAGCACACCACACACTAACAGATTCCATTCATGAACAACAAGAGTCCAGACTAAAAAAAACGATCTCGCAAAATCATCATCAAAAACAATCATCCTTCATTTCTGAGCTCCATCTTACTACTACTTTATGCTTCGCGTTTTGCATTAGCTCGTGCATTAGCCGTGGTCGCCATGATGGCGGTAGTTGTCCTTCCGCTTAAGTCAGCTTGGGTCTCAATTGGCTATCGTTCCCATACCTTTAATACATGGTCCAGGAAATTTAAAGCGTCATCATACGGTTTGAGTAGCCTTTCAAATAATCATATGTCGGTATTCATGTTGTTGTCCATCTTCATTGTCATTGCCATACAGACCTAAAAACAGTGCTGCTGCCATTTTTGGCAGCTATTTTGGATTTAGGACAGAGTCTATGCCATCCTAACTTAGGATTCCTAATGTGGGAAATCCTTAAGTTAGGACGGTTCTGTAATAGCTAAAATATTATCTTAAGAAAAAAGGATTTTTTTCCTAAATGCAGTTAGGAAACGTGTTTCTGTAATACCAAAAATCCCAAATGTCATCCTAAACTGAGATAAGGTAGGATTTCAGACTTTCTGTAATGAGGCCCCTGGCCACAACAAAGTGAGAGAAGACCGACGACAGTGTGCACATTATCAGGACTGGAAGGAGTGACAGAGAGTTCAGCGGGTGCCTGCAGTTTCATTATGAGGACCGGTTTGACACCATTTACTGACAGACAACAGGGACAAGAATGCCTGCAGGGGTTTAAGAAAAAGAAAGCTGCAGCAAGCTAAATATCGCTATACAAATTTCATAAGACTGGTTTTACCATACTGACTGAAAAAAAAACAAGTGTTAGAGACCGTTGGTCCTCAGGGCTCACCTGTTATTGTCTACTGAAGAGAAACACACAAAACAATTCTAATCTGATGATAATGATAACCTGCCAGCATCATAGAATATGAACGTACATTGAGTCAGCCAAACCTGAACAAAACTGTACATATGTACAGCAGCTGTGTCAGTTCGGTTGACTAAATGAAGTGGAAGTAGAAACTGCTGTAGAAAACTGCAAAATATACAGGAAGTGGAAAAAAAAACAAGAACACCTGGAAATTATAATGGATCCCATTATCCCTTCAGCTGTATAGAGCGTTTTAGCATCTTTTCTATGAATTTCTTTCTGTTTTTTCAGTAGTTACGGAGCAACATTATCATTCATTTGGAGTCATGTTTCTGTCCACCAGTGAAGCCGAGGGGAGCTGCAGATTCAGGTTCTCTGTAGCTTCATCACTAAGAGAAAAATATTGCTGCTTTAGGGTAAAAGAGTTGGAGCGCACACAGCATCAGGACTAATATCTAATATATAATTTATTAATTTATTCCAATTCATTAACAGCTTATTAACAACTGCAGGCTTGTATTGATGTAAAAACCCTTTCATTAATTACTTGCTAAAATGTATAATTACATAAGGTTTGTTAATGGCCTTTTTAGAATGTGAGAAACCCTAAGAGTTAACACATTTGGGAGATTTAACAACCTGCGGATGGTTCTTGTTAACGGTTTACAACTGATCAATAATACATAAGTAATGCCATTAGTTAAACTCTTTATAAGGAAGTGCCTTATTACAGAGTGGTTCCCTTATAACCCACCATATGTAATAGGGATATCACAAGAACCAAACTTTGGTACCAAGTCAATTCCAAAATTCTGAAAACGTGAAAGTACTCACGTCACGGGGACGATAGAAAACGTGTTTGGGACGCAGTAAACTCACTATCAACGCCTCCAAGGGAAGCGTCCTATTTTTTTCCTGATAATGCTACATTGCGACTCGATAAATAAATAAATATGTCATTAAATGTAGCAAAATATTAAAAAAGAAATGTAGCCATTAATTAATTGATAAAATGCAACATAAATTGATATTTCTGTTTTAATTTGCTTTATTTATTTATCTTTGTATAAATTCCCTTATTTATTTACTCAAAAATTAATTAGCTTAATTTTCCTTTATTTATTTTTATTAATTTAAACATTTTTTTATTTTTTATTTTTGCATTTATTATTTATTTAATATTAATTTTCAAATGTGTGTATTTATGTATGTATTTATGCATTTCTTTCTTCATTTCTTTCAGCACAATTTTACCGTTGTATTTCACCCCTTATTTATTTCCCCAAATTAATTTATTTCTGTATCCTTTTCTTTGCACACTTCTTTATGCATTTCTGCGTCATTATACAAATGAGAGAACTGTCACTCAATATAAAATAGATAATAGAGAGGGAATTATGATCTGTTTAACTTCCTCACAAAAAACAGTATGTAAACAGTACTAAAAGAGTGTATGTTGAAGTACATATATCCAATAATAATAATAATAATAATATAAAATAATTTATTATCCCACTTGAATGTTAATATAATGCCATTGAATTCCATTCAACAAGTTGAATTATTTTCCATTAAAGGATATAATACTCCTTGTTGCCTTATCCTTGGCTTTTATATATTTTTTTAAACATGTTGTTGGTTGTAGTTAATTAGCTGATTCATCCATCTGTCTATTTTCTGGAACACAATGTTCCTTTTAATTGGATTGCATTCATTGTGAAGCCTAACCAGTTTGTGCTTATGTACACATGCATATGGCGATGATTACTGTATGTTCGACTTGCTGGACCACATTAGTTTCTAATACAGCTGGCAATATAATGTATACCATACAGACATATTTACACACTAACTGAACACTGAATGAACTAATAGTAATTATTGAAGCTTTATGCAGCTTAACACAATCATTTCCTTCTTTTATCTTGACACATCTCTCCCCTACCCTGTATCATAGACGAGAGTCAATATTTGCTGGGTGCAGTGACTGCAGGCAGACAGCAGATCCTGCATGTTTCACCCGGCACACAGCCTTCTATATCACCGGGGACAGTTATACAAGCAGGCCACCCGAGGACACACATAGGCATGTACAGCATGAGAACACACCCACACACATACACACACACAAGCAGTGACGTATAGGAAAAGTGCAGAAAAGAATTCAGGACATTCACTTAGGTCAAAACAACACACACTGAAGCTATTATTCACAGTATGCACACGGTACTTGGGTATGGGTTAGGACATGCATACTTTATAATGTGCAGAATTCTCCCAACTATCACACACACACACACACACACACACGCCAGCCCACTTGTCAGACTGAGAGCGCAGTATGGGTGACCTTGGATGCCGTAAGCTTTGCCAGCAGCTGAGCCAAGACCAGGACGGGGAGGAGGGCAGGAAGGGAGGCAACAGCATGGTGGACGGATGACAGGAGAGGAGAGGCAGAGGAGTATGAACAGATCATTTGAAGGAAAAAAAAAAAAAAAAAAAGAGGATGGAGAGGGAGAAGTGGAGAAGGAACGGAAAATAACAAGGAGAGGGAAGCAGGGAAGGATGGGGAGGGAGAGTGGAGGTGTGAAAAGCTATGTATATGGATTAGCTGGAAACGTCTTCCTACGGTTGCATAGCAACCGAACGAAAGTCATGAAAACTGAACCCTGTGCAATCTGCCAAAAAGGGAAAAAAAAGTACCACTCTCTGCTTTGCAGGCACTCAGAGGCTGAACAACTCCCCCGTTTGTGTAACACACACACACACACACACACTTCCATATATCAACCTACGCACACACAAATCCTATACAGCTTTCGGAGGCAGAGAGGATGTGGTTAAGGAGTGACAAAGGAGGAACAGCTTAAGGGATGGGGAGATGAAATGATGAGGGATGGAGGAAAGGGCAACAGCAGAGAGAAAGATAAGGGGAAGGAAGTAATAAAAAGAAATGTAGAGGAAAAAAGAGCTGGAAGCTGATTATTTGTGAACAATACCATTGCAGGTCTTCTCTATAAGCTTCCACATATTCCCAGTGGCTCTTTGTTAAACGCATCGCATCTATTACCTTGGATCAAATTTGATTGAACCTCTTTAGATGAAGGAATTTAAAGTTAGTCACATCAAATGAAGATAAATGCCCTTAAAGGTGCAGTGTGTAGGATCTGGCGGCATCTAGCGGTGAGGTTGCAGATTGCAACCAACCGAAAAGTCTCCCATGCCACCACCATAGACTGTACATAAGAAGTGGACGTAGTCACCGTGACGTCACCCATTGGTTTGTGGACTGTTGCTTTGCAGCCTTGAGTTCAGCCGTCGCCATCTTGGTTATTGGCCATCGCCATCTTGTTTTTTTGCAACCAGAAGTGACACGAGAGGGTGGAGCTAAGTACAACCGAACGCTGAACAAGACATTTTTAGACGACCAAAATGTTACAATTAACTTTCATGAACTGAAAACACATTGTGAAAGGGTTAAAGTTGTAAGACGAAAACACAGACAGGGACCTGTCAATCATAAGGCAGCCACGCACTAAAGCAAGGTATGCTTTAGTCTACTAGTCTATTTGACTCTAAATGGGACCATAATTTACTAAACGAACATCATACTGTGTTGAAGAAGACTTGAAACTAGCGATTGAGACCATAAACTCATGTTTACAATGTTTACTGAGGTAATAAATTAAGTGAGAAGTAGGCTCATTTTCTCATAGACTTCTATACAATCAGACTTCTTTTTGCAACCAGAGGAGTCGCCCCCTGCTGGTTGTTAGAAAGAATGCAAGTTTAAGGCACTTCTGAATTGGCTTCACTTCTCAGACACTGGAGTTGCCCACTGAGAACTATGGTGGTCGACATGAAAACGCGAATGTCCCTATCTAGAGCCAGTGTTTGGTTTGTCCGTTCGGGGCTACTGTAGAAACATGGCGGCCGGCTTCGTGAAGAGGACCCGCTCCCTATGTAGACGGCACATACTAAGGAAACAACAACACAACGATTCTTATTTTCAGGTGATAATACACTGAAGAAAACATACTTATTAATATTATATTCCATTTCTGCCAATATATCCCCTTAATGTTACACACTGTTCCTTTAAGGTATGTATCTGGTATAGTGTGGCAGTGATCCTCTTGAATGTTCTGGGTTGGGTGAGCCGTAGCACTTTCTATTCCACTCCAGTCAGCCCTTTTCTTTAGACAGCAAGACTTACAGCTGAGATCTAGCGCCACATCATTCACCACTGTAGAACATTCTTGCTTTACAATGTATTTCAAAGTGCAACAGCCTAAGATTTGCAGCGAAATAGACACATGAAGGGAGCAGGTACTCTTTAAATGCCTGAGGCAGTGACTACAGTTTGTAGAGTGGTAACACTTTCTTCATCTCCTCCTGTTTCTTTAGTATCTTGAGTGTGTAGCCAAGGAAATAAACTTTCACAATGTCAGCGGAAAGTATTCAAGCTGCTTGGATGTTTTTCTTTTTTTGACATGTTAACACAGTGGTTCCCAAACATATTCTGTCTTGGTATAGATTTTTTTATGCTCCCCCCAAATCTCCCAAAACACACCCATATAAACACATACACCCAGCCTTTGCTGTGACCTCTAGGGCTGGGTGATATATCTAATTAAGTGGATTAATTAACATTTTTCTTTTTGCACTGTGTAATAGGGGTGTAACGATACGTTTTTACAACAATACGATACGGTTTCCATGGTTCTGATACGATTCAAAGACGATAATTGGCTCATCTAGAGCGATACGATACGATACGATTCAATGATTTGAAATCGATACAGTAACATTTTTCACCAAAAACTCAATCAGTGTGACTATGAGATAAATAGCTGGATACTGGACAGTGCAGGTCAGGATTCCTCAAAGTTTTTCTTGTAAGGGAATCAGGGATAAATTAATTATGGATATAAACAAGTAAACACCTTTTATTTGAAAATAATAAATAGTGCAACTTCAGGACCCGCTGCTTCAGTTCTCAAGATACAAGGCAGTTTAATATTTAACAAAAAATATAATAAACCAACTTCTATTTCAGTTAAATGAACAGTGATTTAAACCTGCTGCTTCTGTTCTCATTTTCAGTATAAACGGTAGAGCATTAATACAGTGATCAACCGCGTACAGTGATCAAACAGCTTGGGACAGAATCATTCCTATACAAATGCTGTTTAACTAATTTGCTTATAGTAATCAAGTAGTCCACCTACAGTGTTTATCTGGGGTCTTTTCATACATGAAAACATACGGAAAAACATTTTAAAACTACGTTAGACTAATGTTGGTTGAATTTCTGTTTTGTTTTTTACTTTACTCTCGTGATAATTTGCCTCGCGGACCGTCTGCTTTCCGGCTGGATACGTGAGGCTGATGCTGCATTTATATAGATTTCATGATGGGGAAAGGAAAGCAAGTTTCTCCGAATGAAAAAACGACAGCGCACTGGGAAAGCACCTATGGGTGTAGCCGCCGTCGTAAAGTGGATTGATACTGTAGTGCCTGCTCCAGAGAACAATAATTTCAGAGTTACAAGTTTTAAGGTTAACAGGGGCAAATACATGTCAGCCTGACTTCAGTCAGTGCAGTAAATAAATCACACAAATTTGAATTTAAGAGTATACCAAAATGCTCATCTTTCAACTGAAAAAGCTGACAAAATACTGCCAAAATAAACGACATTGTGTCTGGTAATCATGTAACCAGAGTTCATCCTCATATTGGGTCGGTTGGGATGCCTCCTTCGCTCTTCATGTCAACCTTAACCACAATACCTTGCAAGGCAGCTGGATTCGCAATATTGCGATATTACGAGATCACACGAAAATCGTGAAAGTAGTTCCCGCGTAGAAACGGTATTGTCAAATCTCTACCGGTGGATACAACCATTGCACGGTATATACCGTCATATCGCCCAACCCTACTACACTATAAGTCACAGTTTACAGGACTGTCGTGATTCCAGGTGGCTGGCTGGCATTGGCTATCTTGTAGTGGCATCTACAGACTGAAAAAGACCACGCATCTGAGCTCTTGAATTGTGTTTGTTGTTGAGGTAGCCTTAGATGGTACTGTTAGACATATCCACCAAACGCAGATTTAGAGCTTTGGCAACAAAGAGCCGATACCGATACCAATACCGATCCATTTAAATATGCCAAAATACCGATCCTTATGATCACCTCAGGACATCCCAAGTCACCCCAGTTCCATTGATTTCCACTGAAGTTCCAAGTAACACCTGAAGTTATGATTATTATTAGAATTGTTTGTGGCAGTTAATCTGTACAGTCCTTTCACTTTAAGTTCAAGTTTGGTGGACTTGGACATGGAAATTAGTGCCATCACCCAACAGCAAACTGTCTCAGTCTGGCAAGACCAAAATGGAAGAAGCTAACCTTTTGACTTATTTAGATTTATTCAGTTGGTCTCCAGCAGAAAGAAAATTGTCATGGTTAAAATGAAGATATCAGGGTACGTAGACATGCCATTTGCAGTTCCAATTATCATTTTGAAAAAGTGAGCTGAAGGCAAATATTAGTCTCTTTACCTATTCATTAAAATGTAACCTAACCCTGCAGTGATAGTCATTAATTCAGTGCAATACACTGATTAGCTGGCGGTCACAACAAAAGAGGCCCAATCAGCAGCATGGCACCTCTGATTTAAATGTCATCACTCCACCATCGAGTTGTTCTTACTGGTTACGAGACAACATTTAAATTAAAATTTTTCTTCCTTCCCAGCAGCTGTTGGACACCAAGCAACTATGATGGGGGAATGCATGTATCATGAACATTTTGAATGTAGGGGTATACTGAATCTTGAACTTGTATCTTGAATATCAATGTCAATATAGAGAGGTGAGTCCCGCCCCTTCCGGTCGACCACCCCCATACTGCCACACTATACCAGATACATACCTTAAAGGAACAGTGTGTAACATTAAGGGGATATATTGGCAGAAATGGAATATAATATTAATAAGTATGTTTTCTTCAGTGTATTATCACCTGAAAATAGGAATCGTTGTGTTGTTGTTTCCTTAGTATGTGCCGTCTACATAGGGAGCGGGTCCTCTTCACGAAGCCGGCCGCCATGTTTCTACAGTAGCCCCGAACGGACAAACCAAACACTGGCTCTAGATAGGGACATTCGCGTTTTCTCTTAACTCTCTCACCGATCTTATTTTCAGTCGAGCGGTTTTCAGAAAAAACTCTGATAAACCCACTGTACACTACGTACCCAGAATCAAACAGCAAACAGACACAGTAAGAGACTATCTGGTTAACATAGTGGAGTGGTTAGCTGCTAAAGATGTATCGTTAACATGTAACTGTTACTGAATAACATAATTGCAATTGTAAATTGCCAGTACAGTTGAAAAATATGAAATAACTAACAGGAAGTTTACTTTGAAGTAGGGCTGTAGTAGGGCACACCATATGTATACAATTTTAGTAAAAAAAAAAGTCACTATGAAGTGGAAGTGGGCATGTCTATAAAGGAGAGACTCGTGGGTACCCACAGAACCCATTTTGATTCAGATATCTTGAGGTCAGAGGTCAAGGAACCCTTTTGAAAATGGCCATGCCTATTTTTTCTAGACAAAATTAAGCGTAACTTTGTAGCGTTATTTAGCCTTCTTCGGGACATGCAAGTATGACATG
>CAKAKR010066878.1:50928-75429 GCA_916700685.1 Adelosebastes latens | reverse complement strand
ACTGCCACACTATACCAGATACATACCTTAAAGGAACAGTGTGTAACATTAAGGGGATATATTGGCAGAAATGGAATATAATATTAATAAGTATGTTTTCTTCAGTGTATTATCACCTGAAAATAGGAATCGTTGTGTTGTTGTTTCCTTAGTATGTGCCGTCTACATAGGGAGCGGGTCCTCTTCACGAAGCCGGCCGCCATGTTTCTACAGTAGCCCCGAACGGACAAACCAAACACTGGCTCTAGATAGGGACATTCGCGTTTTCTCTTAACTCTATCACCGATCTTATTTTCAGTCGAGCGGTTTTCAGAAAAAACTCTGATAAACCTACTGTACACTACGTACCCAGAATCAAACAGCAAACAGACACAGTAAGAGACTATCTGGTTAACATAGTGGAGTGGTTAGCTGCTAAAGATGTATCGTTAACATGTAACTGTTACTGAATAACATAATTGCAATTGTAAATTGCCAGTACAGTTGAAAAATATGAAATAACTAACAGGAAGTTTACTTTGAAGTAGGGCTGTAGTAGGGCACACCATATGTATACAATTTTAGTAAAAAAAAAGTCACACAGTAATTTTGTAGCGTTATTTAGCCTTCTTCGGGACATGCAAGTATGACATGGTTGGTACCAATGGATTCCTTAGGTTTCATATGATTCACTCTAGCTTTAAAACTGAGCCTGCTACAACCTCCGAAAGAAAGAATAGCGGCCAGGTATTTTTAAGAGGATAGTTCAAAATCAATACAGCGTTTTGAAGAACCGATACAGTATAGCAAAACACAACATTGCGATACTCATGTGTATAGATTTTTTCTTACACCCCTTGAAGTTGAAGTTTGGAGTCTTTTCTCTGACTGACTTATTTGAAAAGAGAACGTTGGAGGACAGCTGGCAGCCTACTGTACTGTACTAGTATTTCATCTAACTAGTGCAGTGCCCGTTTGGGGTGTAGCTGTTCAGAAGGCATACCAGAACCGCTCATCACTCGTTGGCTCCAGGGACAACATGCCTCTGCTGCTTCACAGAGCGCTAGTCACTTGTTTGTTCAAAGTTTATATTGAATGTGGCAAAATTGCACCAACTTCACAATGCACGTCCTTGGGTCCCCAGCAATCCACCCGCCAAGTGTGAAGTTGATCGGATGAACGGTTCTCGAGATATGCAAAGGACACACATACATACCCACATACAGAGATTCCTTGCTTTCTAGTTAGATTATTGTCTTGCAGAAACAAAGACAGGATTGTAATTACGCTTGGTTAATACCATGTAGCCCGCCAATACAATCATTCAATTTAATTTGTATACATTTAATGACAACTCAAATTGCATTCACAACCCTATTTTAAGAAATTACAATTGCATATCCAATCCAATGTTTGTTTGTTTAAAAAAAAAAAAAAACAACGGGGTTAATGAGCCATAACAACGCCTTAATTGGCTCTAATCCTGGGGATCGGCTCAAGACATCACAACCAAACATTGTGGGTTACCACAAAACACTGTGCCTGCATTGTCACTGCCACATCATGTGACTGAAAAACAACCTCGGAGGACTCAAATTGGGTCATCACACAGATGTCCCAACGCCAAGGCAATGTCACCTTTGACTCCAACCCCGATGATGAGTTCATCCCGCGGTCAGCTGTCAGCCGGAGTCTCAATGATCAAATCGATCATGCAGCATCAAGAAAACAGGGCGATACGGTAGACGAAAGAATTTGGACAATAATGGTGGTGGTTTTGGGGGACGCTCGGATAGGAACAGGGGTTTATTTGTCTCGCGGTCCACCCGTATTATCTGGGCCTTGCGCCAGATTATCTGAACCTACCCAGAGCACTTTATGGTTTTGTAAATGAGGCCTGGAACACAACAACAGATGACCAAACACTGATGCTGGATGCTGCGAGCGGCTTCATTAATGCTGTTTTGGAAATGAGCTGGAGTGTTTGTTGTGCTGTCAAAGCGCCGTCCAAATCATGCCTCGTCAGAGTGGAGCAAATAATGACATGATGAGTATGATGAGAGCAAATAACAAAAGGAATTCACACACAATCAAACTTGTGTAACCAAAAAGATACTGATACACATAGAGATGTACACATGTCCACGCTGTGTTTACCTCACAGCGTGGGAGCATGATATCTGACTGTGCTTTGATTTGGTCAGCAGGGTAAATGTCACAAAGGCTTTCGAAATGATAGATGGCTCTACTATGATGGTGCACAGACAAATCCCTACATTTGTTACATCCTGAGCAAGACTAGCTTGTCAATACACTCTGGAAACAAAATATGGGCTAAGAAAAGCATTCAATGGGAATAAAATGAATCCACCAAACCGCAGACAAACAATACATCACTTTGGCTGATATTATTGGCAGATTTGAGCCTATCACAGATATATTGGTATCAGCTTATATGTCTGTGGATAAGTAATAAGAAACTGCAGTACATGCCAGAAACATTTTTGAGGTAAATTCAGGGGCCAACCTTTAGATCTGAAAAGTGAAGCCAATGCTGAAGTGCCTTAAACTTGCATTCTTTCTAACAGCCAGCAGGGGGCGACTCCTCTGGTTGCAAAAAGAAGTCTGATTGTATAGACGCCTATGAGAAAATGAGCCTACTTCTCACTTGAGTTATTACCTCAGTAAACATTGTAAACACAAGTGTATGGTCTCAATCGCTACTTTCAAGTCTTCTTCAATACAGCATGATGTTCATTTAGTAAATTCTGGTCCAATTTGGAGTAACATAGACCATAAAGCAGGGTATGCTTGTGGCTACCTTGTGATTGACAGGTCGCTACCGCAGTGTTGTCCTGCCTGGGAGTTGTCCGTGTTTTCATCTTAGAAATGTAACCCTTTCACAGTTTGTTTTCAGTACATGAAAGTTAATTGTAACATTTTGGTCGCCTAAAAATGTCTTATTCAGTATTTGGTTGTAATTAGCTCTACCCCCTCGTGTCACTTCTGGTTGCAAAAAAAACAAGATGGTGACGGCCAAAATGCCAAACTCGAGGCTTCAAAACAGAGGTCCACAAACCAATGTGTGACGTCACGGTGACTACGTCACGGTGACTACGTCACAGTCCATGGTTGAATCACATGTTTTCTGATCAAGGCAGCCCACAAAAAAACTGACTTATTGACTTACTGACTTACTGTCTTATTTCACAGTTTTTGGGTTGGTAGGCACTCCAGA
Organism: Adelosebastes latens; assembly: GCA_916700685.1. Taxonomy (NCBI): domain Eukaryota; kingdom Metazoa; phylum Chordata; class Actinopteri; order Perciformes; family Sebastidae; genus Adelosebastes; species Adelosebastes latens. Next base: position 72,212 of record CAKAKR010066878.1, on the reverse strand, counting down.
GACCCAAATGTACTGTATGTGCATATTTTCACCAGCCAACATGAATAGTGAGGAGCTGTGCAAAGCCAGTTCTGGTTGGTTAGCTCAGAAAAACTGAATTTACATGATGTCATGGTAAATGTGTCATTTTCCACTTGGATTATCTGAAGTAGTGTCCAAAGTATGACTGCGGGCCCTGTCTGCTCATAAATGTCAAGTTTTTCAGACCAACTACGCTCAGGAAAATGCTACAAGGGCAAGATACGAGGAGGCTCAATTTATAACCAAGCACAGAAAAACATTTGCAGAGGGTGAGTCTCACCAAAGCAGCAAGAATTTAACAAAAGTCAAGTTTCCATCCAAATTTAGTGCAAATTTTAAACGAATTTCCAGAAAATCAACAACAGAAAATGATTCAAGTGTGCAGAACAAAGTGCTTAAAACTCGCTCTCTTAAATAAAAAGGCTCATGGCCCAGGACTATATGCTTCTTTCTCCATGTGTGCCCCTGGCACGAAGAGTTTGGACACCCCTGATCGAAACCAACGATGTCCCTTTGTTAACACTGGATACTCTGACGCACTGCCGGGGCAGAACATTAATGATATCGCTTGTTGGAAACAGTGCATTGCAAATCAAGATGTCACCCTCAGGCCCAGAAGCTTTTATCCGTGGCTCTGATCTTGTGAGTGAACAAGGCTGAAAATAAATCGAACACTTTGTACAGATTATTCTCCAATTGGATCGCTCTCTCTCTTTTTTTACAATTGCTACGGAAGGAGCAGGGATTATTTAACAGCTCATGTGAGTGACTCAACCAAAATCCCCCTGGCACAGGAAGACAAAAGTGAACACTGTGTTTCTATTCAGAGATTTCACTCTGAATACTGATGTACTCTTTTGAGTTTCCTGTGAATAACAGAAGGATAAACTTCCAAGATCTGTATTTCTGCTGCTCTAAAAGCAGGAAAAACACAAATGTATTCTAACAATAGTATTTTAGTGAATACATTGTCGATTCTGGCCCCTGGAGCGCAGCGAGTGCCATCCAGCTGTTTGAGCCTCTTATACTATCATGTTATTGTCGTACTCTGAGGCACTCTGGATGAAAGTGCTGATCCAATGGCACGTGGGAGGTCATCCACCTCCTACTTCTGGGTCTGGAGAGACGGTGTCTGCTCCAATATCCAGTATTTACTAGCAGTCAAGTGGCTACTTGTGTGACGTATTTCCAGTAATTGCTATCACAGCCTAAGTGTAGTGCAAGCATGTGGAGGTCTTTGAGCACAGTGGGGGTCTGTGTAACACTTATCAGTTCAATTTTCAAACTAAAAAATGAAAACTAAAAAATGTGTTTAAATTTTTAAGTTTTTTAAAAAAGTATTTTTAGGGCTTTTATTGCCTTTATTAGCGTAGCTTGAGAATGACAGGAAACAGGGGAGAGAGAAGGGATGACGTGCAGCAAAGGGGTCAGGATCAAACCCTGGCCGCTGCCAAGGACTCAGACACATGGGGCGCACACTATACCAGGTGAGCTAAAGGTCGACCCAAATTAAATTTTCTGAAATTGCATTTTTCATTCGTCAAATCAACGTATAATTAAGATTTTGGTGGGGTTTTTCCAATTTTCTATTTCTGGAATTTTGGATAGGAAAATGGAAAATTGAAAAATAGAAGAGAGTAGTTCATTTATATTTGTGTTGGGCTGTCTAAGAGGGCGGGGTCTAATTCCGGGTACACCGTACACGAGAATCAAGCTGATTTTGGGTCCGATTCCCCCCTCCCGACGACTGTCAGCAAAGCCCTGATTTTTCAATGATTCTAAAGATTATCCTTCCAGATGTTCCTGTCATGTGAGGTATGTTAAGAGTGTTTTTTACATCCCCCGATCGGCTCAGCAGTCCATCCTGGCTGCTCTGATTTCAAATCGTAAATATTAAGCATGTTCAGTATTTACAATCGGATATTCTGTTGTGTGCAGTCAAGTGGGAAAGAACGATATCCGATTGAGAACCAAGCTGACTGAAGTGTCTAATGCACGAGCTAATGCAAAACGCAAAGCATGAAGTAGTAGTAAGACGGACCTGGATGGAGGACCAACATTTCTCTTTGTGGCGACAACACGAGTGATTATTTATCGTGTCTCCATGACTTAATCCATTATTTTTATTTTTCCTTCAAGAATTTTCACTACAAAGTAGTCCAAAAACTATCATTGCTATTTCTTCCTGCCCGTCGTCTGCCATGTTAGTTTACACTAAAGTCACGTTTGCTAGTGGAGAGTGTAATGGTAACGGTGGTCAGAGCAAGGAAAATGTATTAGTGTAGTTAACAGCTGTTAAATAATATTAATGATAATAACTACTTTTTTTTTTTTAATGACGCTCGTATCGGATTTTTACTCGGTATCGGCCTATACCGCAAGTTCAGGTATCTGAATCGTTATCGGGAGGGAAAAAATTATATCGGAACATCTCTAATAATATAACACTAACAAAACAACGTACAAAAAACTATTTTTGGAAACTGTTAATCAAATAAGAATTCATTTAAACAAGAATTGCAATTCTTCTGAAAATCAATTGTTTCCCTCATCTCTAAGTATTAGGGTAACAGTGCACTAAGTGTGAGTTAAATGTCTTGGCATTTTGCAGAAGTGGGACACACTTGCCTACTACCTTGGTGATTGGACATGCACTTACAGTAAATGGTCAGTGTGGGTTCTGGGAAAGACTCATAGTTTGCAATACTCCCATACCAACACACTGGTACTTACTTGCAGTAGATGCATCCACATATGCAACAACAACCTGAATTCTTTCAGACGGATGCATCTAAGGAAAGTACAATAGGGCAGCGCCGGAGGGGAGGGGGCAGTCAGAGGAAGGCCTGGGTTGAACAGGAAGTGCCTCCATTAGCGGGCCATTAGAAGCGGTTGTTGGTAATTACGTGTGGGTTTATGGCAGCATGGATGACGACAAAGAATATGCCTCCAAGTCCATCATCACACTCGCCCTGCTCCACAGCTTTCTGACTTACAGTGTGAATAACATGACTGAGAAAAAAAGGCCAGAGGGGCCAACACTTTTTTCTCTTATGACGGACAAATTGCACAACGTCCAGGTAATTAGCATGGCCATTAGAGAGCAAGTGCTTATTTAGAACGGCTGTAAAATATAGCCCAGAACCTTTAATAGTTTTTCATAGTGCTGTTTTGCCTCAGAGTGAGTTCTAGTCTGCCTTCCCATTTCTGAAAACTAAAGAAAAGACAAATTAGCTCAAAAACAGATTCAAACTGATGACACATCTCCTCAGCTTTTATGTAGGCTAATGCATTTTTTGCCTTTGGGTACTGTCGTGTACTTGCATGTTCATGTATGGCTCGCAAACCAAAATTATTGATGCAGCATTTAAAGGACTGTATAATTTAAGAAGAGGGGAGCGCATCTTACAGTTCATGTTCAGTGGCCTTGAGAGGGTTGAACACCCACTGAGCTATAAAAGGCATTTAGCTTACTGTGCATGGATACAGCTTCTTTTTTCTTATTACCGATATATGAATTAAATAAAAGAAAACTTTCTGAAACCAAACTAATTAACTTCACAAAGCCAAACTTGTAATTTCATGGCGTATCATAGACTATGCTCTAGTGTATTCTTTAATTTTAATTTCTGTAATGAAATCCCCTGTTGAGTTTTTGCTACATTAGCCATGTTTCCATTCAATTGTCAAGCAAATTTTAAGTGAACTTTTGAAATGTCGCAAAAAAAGAAATACGAATTAGGCCCATTTCCATCAACTGGTTTGGAGCGAATAAACAGAATAAATTAGGCTGCGTAGTTTCATCTGATGTTGGCAGTATAGTTAGCTGGCAGTAATCCGCCAGTAAACAGAGTAGAAGAAGTTGAGTTGACAAAGTTGCCTTGACAAATCTATAGGAGAAAAATGGAGAGAGGTCTTCAGGAATTTGTTTCAATTGGGCAAGATTTAATTGTTCTTTCATGTCAGCTAGTATTGGCCATGTTTCATATTGTCCAGCAAGCATTCGCACATGATGGGAATATCCGAGGAGACGCCGGCAGAGTAAATTTATTCGGCAAAGGTGTTTCCATAATCCATTAAACGCATCAACTCGACAAAGACAAAAAACACCTCAAGCGAGCGGAAAAACTTTTTCGCGCAATTGAGGAAGTTTTATCGAATTATGCCGTTTCCATACAGCTTTTCTAATGCGATACTTCAAAATGCGCATAAAAATATGTGAATGGAAACCAGGCTGAGGAAATCTCACCTCCTACCAATCAAGCTGTCCAAGTTTCTCCCACTTGTTGTGTTGAGTTAAGTGTCTAACTTGGCTTTTACATGAGAACCATGTGCCTGAAACCACAAATACTACTGTGGGGTTCTTAAAGTGGGTGTGGGTGTGGGTGTAGTGTAATGTGAGGTTTTGATGCTTTGATGATGCTTTTGACCTCACTTTTAAAATCTAACACTAGTAGACCAATAGATCTGCTGGTTGAAAACTTCAAGGAGAAAGGGTGCAACGAGCACCAAGGCCCCGGGGAGCAGCGAGGTCTGGGCGAGGGGTGCTGCAAAGCCCGCGGCCAGAGCCGCGAGCCACCTTCACCTCGGGGCCTTTCCAAGTCAAGAGCCAGTCGAGGCGCACCGCGGCGCCCTCGTAATGACCTGCCAAGTTGAATCCCCGGGCAGACTCTGCGAACCCCACTGGTTGAGAAGTGTAAAAATATTTTCAGTTCATTATGAAACTGTGACAGACCGCCTTTGACTGCATTTGAACATGTTAATGTGGTTGAAGTCATTACTGAAACTCAGGCCAATGGATTTTCGGATTAACAGATGGTCTACATGAAGAAAAATGTTCATATTGAAGAGCCGAATCCGAGTCAAGTCAAAAAATTCTGATTCGGGTACAGCCCTAATTGTATGTACATGTATTATGAGGTGGTGAGAAACTTAACATTACACTCAGCAAATTTGATTACTGCTGTGATGTACTTTACATACTTGACCGCACTCCCCACTCCAGCTGACATAGTGAGTGTATTGCCTTACTGCTTCTATGTCCTAATTTTTCAGTGCAAATTCATAGTGCAAGTTTGTTTAAGTGGTGAGAAACTAAACATGAACTTAACATTACACTCAGCAAATTTGATTATTGCTGTGATGTACTTTTAAAATGAAATCAATACATTTCATTTACATTTTTTAATGCAAGCTTTGTTGTGTTCTGTATCACTAGTTTATACATGTAGATCATGTACTATTTGGAGACACCAAATTTCTCTTTTGGGTCTTGAGTTGAAAAAGTTTGGGAAGCCCTGTATTAGAGAGCTTTGAGTTTTACAGTTTTACATTTGATGAGGGATTCAAAAGGATTCAGATTCGATAAGCTGACTTGATACTGGATTCAGATTTGATAAAATACTCTCAAATCCCAACCCTACCAGACTATAATAGTACCATTTATTTCAACCTGCAGCATCATTCTCATACATCATCTCTCTGCTCTATATGTATTTATTACACGTATCAGAACCATGCCATCACATTGACCTTTCTCAGTGCTGAGCGCAGGACAGTTTTGTTGAACAGAAAGCTAATATGACCGTACCGTAACCCCACTAATATTCCAGTTTCTCTTTGTTCAGACAATCCTAGTGCTCTTTAGAGGGGCAGTTAGTGACAGTGACTGCATGACCCACCACTAACACTTGAACAGCTGTGCTGCTGTGGGCCTGGATATTAATGCTGGAAAAAGAGTGGACTTAGATTTACACGTTATCATGGCGACGCTCATTAATTCAGATTTTATTATTCCAAATATAACCGGCACGCCATGTTGTGCAGCGCCGTCCAGCTTTTTGGTTGCTCACACGCATCCAGATCCGTGTTGCATGTGAGGAAATTAGGACAGCGAAACGCAGCCACGGAGGTACTGAACATGTGTTGTAAATTTGCATCGAGGGAACCCATGAGCGTGAAAATAATTTGGGCCGGGTGAGACAAAGTTATATCAAATCAGATTAGATGCGCCATCATGTCGCAATACGTCCCTGTCACATCACATCAGAGCGTCAAGAGCGTCTATCTGTGACTCCCGCCGCTGTTAATCTCTCTGCTCTGCTTTCCCCACATTCACTCAGCAGGGGTAATAAGGCCATACAACCATTATCCATTGTCTGTGCATTTCTCTAACAGCAGGGGAGGTACCACTTTACAGTCAACACACATACTCACGCACCTCTTGTACTGCACCGATAATTCAAAGACAGTGGGTAATGGTAACAGTGTTTCCCCTTGGTTGACTGCTTTGGGGCGTGCTGATGGGCCGGGAGGGCTAACCCAATTAAACACTCATCCTACCACCACACAAAATCCCGTTCTCAAATTCAACACTTTAAAGATCCTTTAAAGTTTCTTTAAATATTTATCAGTCACTTTTTCGAACTCCACATGAACCACTATTCACATCAGCATAAATTTAGATCCACCGCACAAAATACGTCACTTCTATTTCTTGCCTCCAAAACGGTGGTGAAGAACACCAGCAGCGAATGGTTCATTAAAGTTTTCATTAAAACTAAATTATGACTGGTGTGTTAACTGCATGCAAAATGAATCAGAGCACACAAGGACACATTGCCTCCTAAGTTACCACATGACCGGTGGCTGACAAGTGTTCACCCCACATAGAGCGCACAGAGGGTACATTGCATCGCTTCCAGCAATCTTCACGGAGAAAAATTAGGGCAAAACGGCATCGCCGATCTGCTTTAACGGAATATTCTAAAAAGGACATTAATTATAGTGCGAAATTTCAGCAGCAGCAATCAATAATTCTGCAGTGGCGCTGAATATTGGAGGAAACACTTGGTAAGAAACCTTTGCTGCTCATGTACAACAAATACAGAGCAATCAAAGGATGATTAGGTCTTATACAGGACATGTTTGTGTCTCTATGTGTTGTCATTATGTATTAAAATATTGAATCGCGATTAATCACATGATTGTCCATAGTTAATCGGAAATTAATCACACATTTTTTATCTGTTCAAAATATAGCTTAAAGGGAGATTTGTCAATTATTTAATACTCTTATCAACATGGGAGTGGGTAAATATGCTGCTTTATGCAAATGTATGTATATGTGTATTATTAGAACTCAATTAACAACACAAAACAATGACAAATATTGTCTAGAAACCCTCACAGGTACTGCAATTAGCATAAGAAATATGCTCAAATCATAACATGGCAAACTCAAACCCAACAGGCAACAACAGCTGTCAGTGTGTGAGTGTCTAAAAACCATAAGTTGCATTAATGCATTAAAGAAATTAGTGGCGTTAAAACAAATTTGCATTAACGTGTTATTATCGCGTTAACTTCGACAGCCCTAGTATATACACATTTATACACTTATTTTCTAGTTATATTTATTATGTAAAACTAACTGATATCTAACGTTTTCTACTACTGTCACCTGTAATAATTAAGTTGATTGTTCTGTTGTAAAATATTCTGTATCATAGCTTCATTATATATATAACTATTTTTAAGCAGACAGATCCCTACCAAGAAAACGTGTCCAATTAATATGGCATTATTGGATCATTGCTGGAAAAAAACACTAATCATTTAAACATCCGCAAAGGGTTTTATTTTTTAATCTCATTAATAGGGACAAAACATTATTACACAAGAGGAAGTAATGCAACAAATGTAATCTGTAGACTAGAGGTGTCCAGCTAAAGTTAATTTAAAACCATATGCCATTCTGAACCAGTATAAATGACCAATTAAATGATTGAGTTTAATTCGGTATTGTATTTTTACACTATTACGCCTGTGATTCCACTGTATGTAGGAAGACTTTCAACTGGAAATGTGATGTTGTACATATCAAGATCATATCAGATCAAGAGACCTAAAACCAGTAACAAGACTAAGAGTCTAAAGCCATGCAACAGCTCTGAGAGGCTGTCGCCGGCGCGGAGGCAGAAAAACTGCTTAATCTGCTGATGTAGAATGATAAGATGTACATTATTTATTTGGAAATAAGAGGCACATAGAATCATTCATATTCTAATCAGACAGCATTATCATCATACTGCAAAAACATGTTAGCGTGAGCAAGTTATAGACAAGATTTCTCAAAACATTGAAACGGCTAATAAGCTCATGTCAAGGCATGTGTCAGTATCTAATTAAAAAGATCTACTTAAGACCTTCTCTAGCGAAAAGCCCACAGGCTTCTCCTGTGTAATGCCGCTGACGGACACCTCTTCTTCTTTTCCTACTTTGTTGCTGCGTGCTGTGCCCTGCAGGCACGGCACAGTTATCCCACTGAGGAACTAGAAAAGTGCTCTAAACAAACCACAACTGGCGAACCCCCCCGTCTAGACAGCAAGCGTATCAGGCGTGTTTTTTCACTCACACGTCTCACGCGACATATACGCTCTCATTTCAATCCGTGCAGCTGTCTGCACTGGCTCCGTGCAGGCTCGCGTCTCACGGGCGTAATCGCGACCTGAAGCGGTTTACGCTTCAAGGCTTATTTTTCCAAGAATACCCGCATAAACGTGAGGTTGATGCCCAATGAAAAGACACTGAATAAATATATTTATCTACATTTTCTGCTCTCTGGCTCTGTCTGCTTCTGACCAGCAGCTTGGAAGCAAGACATGGGACCTACCGGTCGGTTAAGAGGAGTGAGGAGTCTGCAGTCAATGATGGTATAAAAAGTAAAAAAAATATGTTTTTCAAAAAGAGTTAATCATCACAACCACTAGAGGTCCTTGAGCATAAAAATGATTAGGCTGATGGGTCCAGTAGTATGTGAGATTAGCTGTGGACAGACAGACACACTCACACACACAAGGCCAAACACATAATCTCCTAATAAAATGCTGATTATACTTACAGTATCTGTTACAATTTTTGCCTGAAATAACCCGTCTTACAGCACACTGTGTCACAGATATATGTACAATTAGCTGCATCATATGACACTGTGTCATTCAATGTGTGCAGACATGAGTGTCTGCGTGTGTGTGTGTGTTTGTGTGTGTGACGCTGAATTTTCACTTTGTTTTTATTCAACCTTTCTTCAAAGCTGCAGTCGGTATCTTTGAGGAAATATGATAAAAAAAGTTATTTTTATGAAACTGTCACTATATCATGACACTAGTGCATGAGACAGGTAATCTGAAAAACAATCATGTTCCTCTGCCTCCTCCCAGTGCTCCTAATAGCATAGAGAGGTGAAGTCCCGCCCCTTCCAGTGGACCACCATGGGATCTTATTTCAGAAAAAATATGAACGGTAATCAACAGCGAAAGACAAATATTTTGAATTGCGCCATGAATCACACATATGATGTTTGTCAATCGAAAACATAATTTTGCAAGTCAAGAAAGTCGCAGTTTGTCGTAAAACTGTACAAGACTGTGAAAATACGTAATTAGAAAGACTACACACCCAAAAGCCGCGTAAGTGACGTCTCTCTCTCTGCAGCTACGATGCCTGTGTGTTTCCTAAAGGGATGTACTCACACCAGCAACGGGTCTCACTTGTTCTTTTTCTTCCCAACTGATAAAAAGACCAGAAGTCGCTGGATAAAACACATCAGGTAAGATAACGTTTCATTTGTGCGTGGAACATAGCTAAGTTAGCTAGCTAGCTAGCTAGTGTTGCCGACGTTTATTGTTCGAGACGAGAGATGTAGTTCACTGAGCGGTTTCACGCAAAAACTTAATGATAATACGACAAACTGCGACTTTCTTGACTTGCAAAATTATCTTTTAAATTGACAAATATCATATGTGTGATTCATGGCGCAATTCAAACGGGATCATAAAAATATTTTTCTCTCGCTGTTGACTACCGTACATATTTTTTTCCGAAATGAGGTTCCATCGGGGTCCACCAGAAGGGGAAAGACTTCGCTTCTCGATTTAGTGTTTATTGGTTGGCTAACCAGCTTAGAGGTGCATTACCGCCACCAAGTGGGGACTGGAGTCGCTTCACGCTCATTCATGGACAGTTCCATTATTTTCCAATTAGAAGCGGCAAGTGCGACACCTAGTGGTAAAATTCGGTTTCAAACTTTTTACACCTGCCCAAACCTACTTGTTAAGATTTAAAAGTCACAGGAGAGCATTGTATTGCTGTAATTTATGGCATCCACATTATGAGTAAGTTAGATTGAAAACCATCTACTAATGCAGATGACTTACACTAGTGGGGCATTTGAGAGAACTGGGTTTGGTAAGTGGTCAGCCTGCTACTACATTCACATGCAATCAGCTATGAGGCTGAACAGAAAAGAACCAACCTGGTGCTGTGAAGATGGCGGCCAGTCTCGCTCAGTGACGAAAACATCAGGCAGAGCGTCTTCGTTGAAATAGATGTTCTTGTGCTGGTCTGAAAAATCAGAAACAATATTAAAAAAAACTTTTCTTGAAAATGTGGCATTGAAATATATTTTTTTTCTCCGATCGATACATTTTTCAGTGAATAAAGAACCCTATTTAAATCTGGACTACAAAGCCTGCACAGCTGCTTATTGATCCAGCCTCATTATCACGTTAAACTCACCAGGGGAAACCAGCTCAAAATCATTCTGTATTAAATCATGTGAAGCCGGAGAATATATAAGACAGCACGGAGAGTGTGTGTGTGTCTTTGTTATACTTGTTAAGCTGATTTAGTTTAAAAGAAAAGGGAGAAGAAGAAAAATCTACTCATGATCTGAATGTTCTAACTCTTTAAAAGAAGGTCAACTCGTGCCTCAAGTCAGATCACATGGCTCTGATATCAGGAAGAATTTCCCGACTCGTCTAAAAACAAGACCTTTTCCTCAGTTTAATATCTGCAGCCAGCTTTGACCCGTTGAAGCTGAATGAAAATTGAGAACGCACTTAATCTACTAACTAGTGAAACGGTGGGTGTTAATGATATAGCCTAAGTGACAGGCAGCACGAAGCCGTTGGCCCGTGGCAAATCCTGCACCAGGACCAAAAGAAACATCTAAATTACTAAACAAACATCACGTTGACCCAAAGCTGACCTTCACCGTCAGGCTACCTGTTATTTCCACTCCATTTACCTCATATGGAGAGTCTAGCCTGGCTACTGCCGCTTCCACATACAATGTCTCAGACTTAGGCTGCCATTTCCTCCAGTCATCTGGCTTCAGAGTCTTAAAGATGACCTATTATGCTTATTTTCATGTGCATACTTTCTACTAATGTTCAAAAAAATGCTTTATTTTTCTCACACCGACTGTGCTGCAGTACCTCTTTTCACCCTCTCAAACACTCTGTTTGACCTCCACTCTAACTAGCTTTGTTTATAGGCAAAACTAGCTGCTAGGCAGGTATTATGCAAATGTGTTACTTGGTGACATCACCGCGTTACGGAAGAAAAGGCGGAACTTCAATTAAGGCATTTCAAGCAGTTCAAGAGCAGTGTTTCTGTAGGGGAGAGTAACTCCCTTTGGTGTGAACTTTGGTCTTTGTAACTTTGCAGACCTTTTGCATGCACAAAAAACTATATAAAACACTAAAGGAAAGGGAAAAAGTACAAAAGCATAATAGCATGATAACAAAGTATTCAAAAATACAACATTTTTACTGTAAAAATCTAGAAGAAAAATAAAGTAAGAAAAATCTGAAAAAAAAAAAAGAGTGACAAGAGTATGGGGTGCTAGCCAGTGGTGTAACAGTATTTGTCCTGAACTGAATGTTCTGTACTGAACGGTTTGGTATGGCTTATGAATTTAATAATTTCCGTCTAATTGGCTTAATACCTTCTAATTAATCATACGTCTTAGCATGTGTAGAACATAAATACTCAAGTGGAAGAGTTCCAACCTAACTGCTTTGGCAAAGGGACAGTTGTTGTCCATTAGTTTGACCATGCTAGTCAGGTTAGCCCCTGGATGTAATGCTCATAAGATAAACATAAATGCAAAAAACTGAGCTGGAGGAGCCCCAAATGTTGTTTGGATTTTTAGTTTGTGTTTAGTGCTTTGGATCAAGTGACACTGGACAAAGAGTGGCATGGTCGAAAATGTGTGGCGACCAGTTGAAGCTGGGTGACATTATGTCTTTGGAGATGCAAACAGTCGAACATGCTACTTAATTTGTGACGGCATCACCCTTATTGGTCCACAAATATAGGGCTTGAGATCCGCTATAATGGTCCTGCTAATGGTTTCCTGCTGTACCAAAAACGTACAAACTCAAATTCACTCAGAGCATTTCACTAAAAGGAAACTAAAATAGCTTACAGCTGTTACGCGTTAACGCAAATTAATTTTAACGCCACTAATTTCTTTAACGCATTAATGCAATTGATCTTTCGGAGGTGGTAGCTGGCTCAGTTTTAAAGCTAGAGTGAAGATACTGGCATCATATGAAACTAGAAAAAACTTAAGGAATCCATTGGTTCCAACCATGTCATACTAGCCTGAAGGAGCGAAGGAGGTTAAATAACGCTCCAAACTTGCGCTAAATTTTGGCGAGGAAAACCTGTCATGGCCATTTTCAAAGGGGTTCCTTGACTTGAAAAATGGGTTCTATGGGTACCAATGAGTCTCCCCTTTACAGACATGCCCACTTTATGATAATCTCACACAGTTTTAGTTATGATTTGAGCAAATTTTTTATGCTAAATGCAGTACCTGTGAGGGTTTCTGGACAATATTTGTCATTGTTTTGTGTTGTAAATACAGTTGCATAAAGCAAGCATATTTGCCCACTCCCATGTTGATAAGAGTATCAAATACTTGACACTTGATACTGTAAGCTAAATTTTGAACATATAAAAAATATGTGATTAATTTGCGATTATTCATGGACAATCATGCGGTTAACCACGATTAAATACTTTAATCGATTGACAGCCCTAGTTCCCTAGTTACAACTGTCGCAAATTTGCATCACTGCTGGTATGAATAGTTTGTATGTGAAATATTCAGGCGAGTATTTCGCATTTTCGTGTTGTTTATTCAACACGCCCCCGATGTGTAAAGGCCTTTACACACAGTGCTCGCTGTGATAAATGAGGTATTTTAAAAGCTTTCATGAGCAGAGGAAGAGTTGACAAGAGGTTATCTGATGAGAAAAAAAATAAAGAACAACAATAACTGCACTGGTAATATGCGACTAATAAAATCCATTAGACCCAGCTCAGTTTAGATCCTCTCTGGTGGGGTCTAACAAGAGTGAGGAGGGGGGGGGATTCCAACTTTGTGGATTTACGCCTGGAACATGACCTTTATTGCCCGGTACCTCCCTTGTTTCAGTCTCTTTCTATCTTGATCTTGATTCCCTGCACTGTGTCTCTTTCCCATCTCTCTCAGATGTTGACAACAGCAGGATGCCAGGAAAATAGAAAATAGTCACGGCGTGAGCTTTACTGTACAAGACTGCAGAAACCCCCCCCGAGGGGAGGGGTAAGGGCCTCGACCTCTCTGCAGAGGTTCATTCTGAGCAGGGAGTCCGTCCTTTTAATGTAATCCCTGGACCACTTCCTGTTTTGGCCACTCCTGACGCCGGTCTCGGTTCCTTTCTCCATAGGACAGAGAGTGCAACTGCGTGTGTTGCATACTACAAGGATCTGTGTGTACTCTCCGAGAACATTTTGTGTATGTGTGAGAGCGAGAATCCTCCCTGGAGGTGCAAGAGCTTGTTATAAAGTCTTTCTCTCATCCCGCTGAAGCAGGTTTTTTTTGTCTTTCCTTTTATCCACTGAAACAATACAAGCCCCTCGAGAGATGCTACCGAAAGAAAGAAAGAGACTGCGCAGAGTCAGGGACGGAGGGAGGAGAAAGAGAACAGAGGCTGCCACGGCGAACACAGCGACAGCAAACATGCCGTCACTAACGGATGATGCCGTCCCCCTCTGGGCCAATCAGTTATTTGAAGAATGGCGGAGTGCACCAGTGTGACGGCTGCACCTGCTGTCACACAAATGTCGGTAACCCTCCTGCACTCACTTGAGTTTTCTTTACAGTTTAAACTTTTCTCCTCATTCACTTTGTAGAACTTTTGACCACATTGCACATACATCAGCAAACAGATAAATGACAACACATTTTTTTTTTTTTAAAGGTACTCAGTTGGTTGCAGATTGCAACCAACTGAGTACCCCTCCGCTCACTCCTTCCTTTCCAAGACTGCGGTAACGATTTAAGGGACGATGAAAAAGGAAAAGACCTGAACAACATCATCATTATGATGGGGAAAGCATTTATATTTAAAGCCATAAAAAGACACTGAACGTTTCAAAATGTTTTTGAAACATCAATGGGTTCTTGAGAGGGGAGTTAATAGAAATAAAGAACAGAATATCATTTTTGAGCGTGGGTGGGATATTTTGAGTCAGGGTGATCATTGGAGTTAAACAAATTAATAGATAAATACTGTCGATAAAGGTCAACTAAAGGGATGTAAATATGTCCTTTTTTTTGTCTGTAAAATAGAATAGATAATTGTGTTAGCGAATGTGTCTAAGTGGATATCTATATGAATGCGCGTGTGGATATAGACATATGTATATACTGTATGTATATATATCTATATATGAGGTTGGTTGTATGTATATGAATATGAATATGTATGTATATGAATATGAACTTATCTCTTGACACTGCACTATTACAACAGGTAGTACTTTTTTTTCTTTTCTTTTTCTTATGTTTTTTTTGTTTTTGTTTTATATATGTTGTTGCTGCTGTCTGTATGTCCCTTTACAAGTATGTGTATGTATTCCTTTAACCTTAAATAAAATAAATAAATAAATAAATATGTTTAAAAAAAAGACTGCGGTAACGTGAGCCGCCGAGTGCAAAACCGTGACAACGCCATTTGACTCGCTGGAGGGCGTCTGTAGCTCAGTGGGTAGAGCGGGTTGTCCTTTAACCACAAAGTTGCCGGTTCAATCCTTGCCTCCCGCAGACTGCATGTCAAAGTGTCCACTGCTCCTAAAATACTTAGGATGGATTAAATATGCACCCCCGACTGCCAGGAAGTTATAATAGCCTGAGTTTATTCTGATTAGTTGACCTTGTAACCTCGTTGCATATTTTGTAAACGGTTTCATTTTTAGGTGAATAAAACACTTTTTTTTTTAAAACCTACCTGTGACTCCTCATGCCTGCCAGCTCGGTCCCTCACGCAGTGAGATTAGTTTAATTAAAATCTGATCGGCGGCGTCTGGGATGACAAGTGGATGAACAAATAAATGATTGACGTAACGCCCCTCTTTGGGCCAATCACTGTAATTTCAACGCATGGAGACACATTGATGAGATGCATCATTTCCTCGAGGTTTGAGCTAATTCGATCAGAGGCGTGTGAGATATGAAGTGTGACACATGGACTAACAATTGTTAAGATTAACACGCCCCTGAGTGTTGATGCTGAAAACGCTGGAGTGCGTTTAGTTAAAATCGTATTTGTGGTGTCTGAGGTACCATGCGTCACAAACAAACCCAATAGCATACTGATCTTGTTTAGTTCTTTCTGATATAAGATTGTGCATTGTCAAAGAGAGACATAAGGCCAAAAAATAAATAGAATATAACAAAAATGACAATAATTTCTTGTTATTGTCTTTTTTTTTTTTTTCAGAAAAGATACCAAATGGTACAAAAGAACCATTATGTTGCATTCACACCAAGAGCGAAGCAACATTTCCACCATCAACCATGAAAGAAATAACCACTGTTTCTGCTTTGTACATGTTGTGGAAGTCCCAGATATGTTGGAAACCAAACGTTGTCGTGTCTGGGTTCATAACATCACCTTGCGGCACTCTGTGAATTTCACCGAGCCGTATTCACATACAGCGCCATTGCACTGACTGTATCGAACAAGCTACACGTTGCTACTGCGTTATGAACCTAAAATAAACAGACTGTGCTGTGATTTAATTGCAATAAACGGATCAAAAGGATGACGAAATAACAACATAATGATGCCGATTTGTAAAAAGTCTGAATTCATGTTTTGTCAGGTCTGTCCGTAAAACGACAAGCAAACAACTTTTAAAATGCTTGTTTTCTGAATGGAGTTCGGATCGATCAGTGCCAGGCTTTGCTAACACTGTAGGTGCTCCATCAACACTCAACATAATGTCATGTAGGCATAAATACAGCAGCGACGTTGTTGTTTATACCATAGACAGTCATACATACATTTATACACAGAGTTTCGTCCGGTCTCTGTACAAATATGAGGTACTATCGTAGCTCTGTGTGCCTGCCAATGGCCACAATAAGTTTGCCTTCTATCTCTGATTCATCAGGACATCATTGACAATAGCAGCGAAAAGTTCACTTCACACTTGGTGTGAATGCACCATTAGTGCTGAGTTTTACAGCGCTACTGTATTTAGATACCTGAATATTTGATAAAGTAATGAATCTGACCATTTGATGCCAATTTTTGGTACTTGACAGTTCTTAATACGGTGCACATACTGTACAGTGGTACCAAAACATTAAGATTAAAGCTACACAATTTAAAAAAAAATGTTTTATCAACAATATGTACCGTAAAAAGATTAGCACATAGTGACGAACCCACAGAGAGTTATCACCCAACACTGAACTTACCCTCGGCCCTACGCAATGTTACATCATGTTTTAGTTTTACAGCCCCGGAAGTTTAATGTTGTTGTTCACATCCAAGTAGCCTATAAAAAAATCTATTAGTACTTTCTTTACAAGAGGTAGACAGCTAGACGCAATGCTAATAGCAGGGATTATGTTTTCCCAAGACAAATTCCAGTCTTCTCTGCTTTGTTCCAGACCTTAATATCTTTAGGTCCTTGGCCAGTTTTCAAGATAATAGGCTCTGTTTAAATCCCCTTTATATTATCCTGCCTTTATCCCACATTACTGACGGACACAGTGGATACCATTGTGGTGTACAGGGCCCCCTACGATCATGTAAATGTTTTAGTTGGAATCTACGACTCAGGAGACAATTCTTTAAACTCATATATAAACAGCGTTGCCCTCTTTACATTTGCAATCCGTCTCTCACATAATATATATAGCTACACTAGAGCTGGGTGTTGTGTACAATTTTTTCAATATTCATAACAATACAACACCCATCCTTCAGTACTAATACACTAATTTAACTGAACCAGTCCATTTAGCGATACCTGGGCTTTGGGTATTGGTCGATACCGAGTACTGATCCGATACCCGTGTTTAATTAATAAGCTGCGTGGAAGTGACTGGGATCATTCTTTTATGTGTAAGGCAACATCAGGCTTGACTTCAACATTGCTTTCCTAACTTTGTAAAACAAAATGTAACAAATATATATATGGATATAAACTTACTGAATTGTTTATTATTAAAATAATAAATCGTACACCAGCAACTTGGTAAAAAATCTTCAAAATTAAAAGGAATTACAATTCAAGTGTAAACCTTTTAAATGCAGCATCAAATTAGTCAAAACTTAAAACAGGAATTAAAATTCCAGTATATAATGTATATACTGTAGTATATAAACATAGAATTAAATAGATCGGCCCCATTGTCACCAGGGATGCACCGATACCGATATCGGGACAATACGGACTCAAATAGCTGGATTGTGTATCGGTGAAAATGGGGCTGATCTATTCAATTCTATGTTTATATACTATATATATTATATACTTTTACTTTTTAATTCCTGTTTAAGATATTGATATCCGTGTTTGTGCATTCCTACTTTTTTCATCAACATACTTTGAGACATATAAACTTTTTTCTACAAAACAGTTAATTTTTTCATTTAAAAAAGGAAGTCACTTTTCAATGAGTGGAAACACAAAATGCCAAAGCGATCAATCCTATATTTGGCGAGACACTTCAGTCTTGGCTAAAGTGCTGGACTGGCCGCCCAACAGGCAGGCCAACATTGCCATAAATAGAGCCAATAATGAAAATCATAGCGGAGCAAAAATATGCAAGACATTTGAAAATACACAGATCATTTACAGCTTCACAGGCGTGGAGCAAAGAGGTAAAAAGCTCATCAAGACAAGCTCTTGAGCCAGGAAAAACAGTCTGCCTCAAGGAGAATCTGTTCCACTTTGTATCTTTAATAGAGGAATGTGAGTTAAGCACTTATTATATTCTGTAGTCAAACCTAACCTGACCCGCCAGATGGTTTGTTACACAGAACCATCTGAGAAGCCGTCATTGGAAACTGTTTGGAGAAGGGCAGGCACTTTCAAAAAAATACTTGGCAGGTGATTGGATGAACCATCTGTCAATCAAACTAATGAAAGCAAAACATCGCCCTCAGTGCCGTTCTTTGCTCTTCTTTCAATGAAGAAATACTCTCCAGTTCTGATATAACTGGACGCTTATTGGTCCGTTGTCTGGCGAGCCGGACACAAACGCATTACTTGAAGACTGAAAAGATTGATTTTCGCATGACATTTGATCCCACAATTCTCGTGTGGTCTTAAGTCAAACCATGAACCCCATACAATTTAGAAATTTCCAATAATTCTGATTAATAACAGTATGTCCCCAAACACATGCATTTGCACTTATACAACACTTTCCCATACCTGATTCCAATTGTTAATGCTATGTTTTGAATACATATTCCTTTAAAGCTAGGGTTGGTAATCTAAGAGTAGAGTTGTAGCTAGATCTTAAAATTTAACAATGTTAAAGTTATCCAACTGAAAAACCCAGCCAAGTGTTGCCAACTCTTTTCCAATGACAGTATGTGCCCAACTATTTTTTGGCATGTCGCACTAGCCAGGCTAGCTGTTTCCCTGTTTCCAGTCTTTATGCTAAGCTAAGCTAACTGGCTTTAGCTTCATATTTAACGAACAGATATGAGAATGGATCTTTTCATGGCAATCAAGCAAAAAAGGTATTTCCCAAAATATTGACTATTCCTTTAGAGCTAGGGTAATGTTGAGAAACTAGCAAAAGTATGCTAGATTTATAAGAAAATATCAAAACGACAAACCCAGCCCAGTGTTGCTGACTCTTTTCCAATGAAAGTAGCCAGCAGCATTAGCTCCAAAAGTTGCCAAATCTAGCAACAAAGTCGTCAAGTCAGCAACACTGACAGTCCGTCCATTCAGGTCCATTCAGCCCCTCCCCCAAAATTATCATAATGAACGTAAACAACAAATATGGCTATCGTTAGTACTCACAGCTGTCAAACTAGCAGCTCGTAGAAGACTCCGGAGACGCGCAATGAGTTCATTTCATTCGGGCCAAATCCTGCGACAGCCACAGATACCGGATTTGTTTTTCTTTTGTAGTCAGAGCATTTGATTTATTGATTGCTGTCGGGATGTAAAAATGTCAACAAATAAAACAAAAAATATTTTTGAAGAACATTACGTACTCTAGCTTTAAATCGCACAAGTAACACAACATTAAAACCCAAAAACTCAATTAAGCACCATGTCATGGTCCTAGAACGACACAGTAATTCTCAACCCCGATTTAAGACCTTCTTTATAAGTCATTTCCTGTCAGATGGAGGGAGAATTGTCCTGGCTTACTTGTGTTTAATTTTCTGTGTGGGAGATGCGTGTCTCAATCTGGTGTTTAACACTAATTGAATAGAGGCTGTATTTAATAAAGATGTTCCTGCCTTCGCAGAAAAGAACAGAACATTCCAAAGTACCAAGGAGGAGCCCGAGGCTCTTCTATGATACCCTGCGTGTTTATGTGTGTTTGTGTGTGTGTGTGTGTGTGTGTGTGTGTGTGTGTGTGTGTGTGTGTGTGTGCACCTTGTTTTGGGGTGCTCCAGTCTTTTCCTGTGAGAGTGCAGATGTTTGGGCGTTATATGTGTGTTCTTGCAAGATGTGTGGGCTTGTGCAGATTACAAAAACATGCATATGTAGGAAAAAAATCATGTTTCATCCTTGCTGTATATACCTGCCAATCAAAAGGGATATGAAAAACACTTCCTTTTCTCACTTGGGTATGACTACCAGACGACAGGTATCTTTGTCATTGTGGATGATGGAGAAATACGCAGTCTACTGTGTGTATTTATAGGAGATTGCTTATTCTTTTTGTGTAGTTTTGTCCATCCTTCCATCTGGCTATATGGTCAAATTTCATTTAAAAAATGTCACTGCTGTGTCAGATTATTTGACAGACTGGAAACAACCAGATGCTCAAATAAAAGTACAGTTACTTTATATAATAACCAGGTAACCAGTGGCGTACAAAAACACTTTCTCACTTGTGTATGACGACCAGACGACAGGTATCTTTGTCATTGTAGATGATGGAGAAATACGCAGTCTACTGTGTGTATTTATAGGAGATTGCTTATTCTTTTTGTGTAGTTTTTATCCATCCTTCCATTTGGCTATATGGTCGCATTTCATTTAAAAAATGTCACTGCTGTGTCAGATTATTTGACAGACTGGAAACAAACAGATGCTCAAGTAAAGTACAGTTACTTTATATAATAACCAGGTATCCAGTGGCGTACAAGACTCTTCGCTGTTAGCCTGACAACCTCATGGTGACGAAATGACACACTGGGAATTGACACTTTCTAAGTCCCGCCACTTTTCAGTCTGTGCTCCAATAACAGTTGAGCAAGCCTTGAACCTGAGGCACAACCTCAACTTTCCCCTTTCCTGTTGGGTTATACCTGAGTTATACTTAGATATGCTACATCTGTTCAAAGGTAACATCACTAAGTCACATTAGTGTCACAATCTTCACGGACACATTGTATATAGTCACAGTTAGTACGAGGAACTTTCATTTTGCCAATGTCCAACAGGATTGGACAATTAACAGCACCCGGCCAAGAAATAGTCCCGCACATAACCCCACATAAAAGGGTGAACTGTCGTTTTTACACTTCTGTTTTTGTACGGATTAAACAAACAAGATACAACACCTTAATTAGTGAGCTGGTGGGCAATTATTTCAACCTTTGGACAGAGACAGGTCTAGCAGTTTCCTCCTGTGTCTTTGAGCTAAGCTACTAAGCTCTCCTGTATGTAGCTTCGTATTTGACGGACAGATTGTGAGTCCGAGTTACCTGTCTTGTCATCCAACTCGTTTATTTTACAAAATGTATAACCATTAGTACATGTAAGGGAGTGAATGCAACTTGCTATTACCCACTTCTGCTGATGTGGAAGTGAAAACAGAAGTAAATGCTAAATATCGAATATATCTGGCCCATTCCCATTCCCAGGGTGTCAAATACTGGTGCTTTGTCAAGGCTCTCGGTGATGCTTAAGGCACCCCTTTG
>CAKAKR010066878.1:5189-50908 GCA_916700685.1 Adelosebastes latens | reverse complement strand
CACATAAAAGGGTGAACTGTCGTTTTTACACTTCTGTTTTTGTACGGATTAAACAAACAAGATACAACACCTTAATTAGTGAGCTGGTGGGCAATTATTTCAACCTTTGGACAGAGACAGGTCTAGCAGTTTCCTCCTGTGTCTTTGAGCTAAGCTACTAAGCTCTCCTGTATGTAGCTTCGTATTTGACGGACAGATTGTGAGTCCGAGTTACCTGTCTTGTCATCCAACTCGTTTATTTTACAAAATGTATAACCATTAGTACATGTAAGGGAGTGAATGTAACTTGCTGATGTTGTTTTTTCCTAAACTTAACTAGTGGTTTAATTGCCTGAACCTAAGCAAGTATTTTTGTTTACTTCACAATTATTGAAAATATATTTAATAAAAGACCATAAACAAATGCTTTCTATTTGAAAAAAAATCTTGTATATCAGCCGCCATCCATTCGAGTGTACCCAAAAGGTTCTGCCAGGCCGAGCACACCCAAAGAGCACCTGAGTGGACGCCATCACTTTATCTCTATAGCGCTTTCTGCTGTGACCCTCCAACATCGCAGCTCCAGTTACACTGCACATGTGTCATAGATCAGGACCGTGTTCCAGCCTCCATTCCTGGCCTTGGTTCAACGTTGGCCTACTACTTCCCAGAGTTGTGCATGCACACAGTTTAAAAGTTGCAATTTTGGGTAGATCCACCTTTGTTTGAACTTTCCAGTAAGTGGTTCCGGTTAAATTGTGGATTTGTTTAAACCAACTGGTTGCTAGAACTTATTTTTAGTGAATTTCAGCCATCAAGTTGCTAATGCTATTATAAACAATTGGAAAAGAGGTAAAATATTCCCTAAAATATGTATTGGCAAAAGAAAAAAAAATCAGGCGAGTGGCTCTTTTCACTCCACAAATATACAGGTTGGCCAAAGATTGATCCACGTCTCGCTGGTTCTAGTCAGCCACTTAATCTTTGCAGGTGAAAGTGTAGAGGAGGGAAAAAAGACAGATTCCATCCTGT
This sequence comes from Adelosebastes latens, assembly GCA_916700685.1. NCBI lineage: Eukaryota > Metazoa > Chordata > Actinopteri > Perciformes > Sebastidae > Adelosebastes > Adelosebastes latens. Next base: position 49,897 of record CAKAKR010066878.1, on the reverse strand, counting down.
CAGTCAACCCCCTGGTGTGCAGAGTCTCAGAGGATATTATAACTCTCCAGCCATCTGATTGCTTTCACCGAGAGGTTCTAGGTTGTCTCCTTGAGACGCACGGCCTGACAGGCACATACTGTAAGGATACCTACACACACTCACATACTGTCAAACTGGCCATCAGGAGATTTGGAAATACTCCAGGTAGCCTGACATGCTATAGGATGTGATGCAGTTTTTTTTTTAAACATGACAGATTGGAGGATTGTCATCTCTTAGTCAGATAGAAAAAGTTTCAGGGGTGAAAAATTTTCCTAGTTACCACTTCACAGTGAGGCAAACTTATAAAAGTTGCAGAATTTGTTATGAACAACTTCATGACGTTATTAATACGACACCAACCAAAGGGATCATTCACGTACATTTTGTCTCAGAATGTGGGATCCCAAAATGAATTATTATTTATTCATTATAACAACCTTATGGTAGGTGAAATACAAAAAAAGACATATATTGTGTATGTACAGTATGTATGCATACTGTATAGTTTTCATCACCTGTTCATAAGTATTTGACGATAAAGGGCATTGTGGGTAACAAGAGTGGGAGGATTCTCACTCGGAGCTTGCCTGCTCTTTAGTATGTGTGTGGGCCTGACCAGAGTGGATTGGAATGGAAAGTTGAAAAGTTACAAAACCAAAAGCCTTTAGCCTTAATTTAATAATAGCTCTCTTGGTCTCTCTCTCTCTGTCTCTCACACACACAGAACCCATACACCCCAAATCACAGTAGCCGGAAGCATTCAAGAACAATTGGCAATTTCAGACGTCTGATCACCACTACCTGTTTAGCCATGTTTGTTACAACCTAAACGCAAGAGTTTAATTACTTAGAGTCAGAAACCACTTTACCTTGCCGTCAGACAGCCCTTTCTGACAGGGAACTGAAGCTGTTATATTCATCTATGCTCTCTTCAAAGCCACCAGACTCCTTTGACAAAAACAGTAATTTTACCTTGCAGAACACAGAAGTTGCTGGTCTATTGCTGCCTCGATGGGTTTGTTTGTTTGTGTTATTGTGTGACTTTGGTGTTTGAAAGGGTTAGTTTGGATTCACCAAAGTCACACAATAACACAAATAGTTTGTGTTCGATGCAGCGGTAGACCAGCAACTCCTGTGTTCTGCGAGGTAAAATTACTGTTTTTCTCAAAGGAGTCTGGTGGCTTTGAAGAGAGCATAGATAGCAGCTTCAGATCGCTCTTGGAAAGGGCTGTCTGATGGCAACGTAAAGCAGTGAAAATATTCTAAATATAGCATACACTTAATAAAGTAAATATCGACGGTGCAACAGGTGTAGCTGCACAAGGGCCCAGAAGCTGTCAGGGGCCTAAAAGTCGCCTTCCCACACTGTGTTCTAACAGCAAACAAGCGTCCGAACATTGCTCTCTGTCTACACTGAAACCGTTCCTATGCACTTATACACAGAGCTGTGCGCTCGAGATCAGCCTGGAGACGAAACCACTTATCCTCCTATATTTGTTCTTTTTAAACAGAAATCACATAGAGTATAGCAAGTGGGAAACTCTCAGCTCCCTGGCGATCTCTCTCCAGCCAGCAGCCGCCAGCTTATTTAGGTTTTTGTAGTGAAATAAGAAGGTATCATATAGATTACTTCTCAGCTTTACAGGTTTCTCTTATTAATGGAACGGGATCAGGGATTTAAATCTATAGCAATGTAATTGTTACCTCTAGAACAATACTGTAGGCTAATTTGTGTCTGTGATAACATTTGGCTGCTGAGTCCAGGACAGGCTGTCAGAGTAGAGTTGATACATTTGGCGCTTCGGCTGCTGTCCGTGGTGCTGATCTAAGGCTGTTTTTTGCAGGATGGGAGTTGCATGGTGAGCCTCTCCATGGTGGCATAGCAATTGTCTGCTTTGCAATTGTCTGGAGTGGTTGCGTGTGTCCGTGAGCACATTAGTGTGCAATTGTGTTTGGGGCGAGAGCCCGAGAAAAAAAATTTGCACCAAGGCCAATCACAATAAGTGTTACGCTGCTGAGTACACTTAAACTGATATGGATTTTTTTAGGTGAGCCTTTCTTTTAGGTGGCTAAAATAAGTTTTTGCAGTTTCTACTGTTTTCTACTGTAGGTAATACACTGACTATGGATAAGTACCTTATATGACCTTACATAAAAAAATACGAACTATCCCTTTAAAGTATGGTTAGGATCATGGACTCCGTGATGTCAACCGTTGGTTTGTGGACTACGGAAAAAAATCACAAAAAATGCAGTGTTTTTGCCAATGTGCACAGCAAATGTAAAGAGCATTTTTTTTTCTCTTAAAGTGGTCATTTGGCCAAAGGTGTGTGTTACTGTAAGACCACCTGTCCAGAAAGAGTCCTGAATGCTATACACCTGTATTATAAACAGTTGAAAAAGTACATCTGGTGGATGATTTTATGAATCTTGCTTATTGTAGCTCAGTAAGATTTGATGCTGTATTCACAATATCTTCCATCAGGACTTTTAGTTAATTCAGCTTTATTACCGGCTATCATGAATGCGCTGTTCGAGGTTGTTGAGTATGGTTGACTGGTCAAAGTTCAGTGATGTTTTTTTCAGTCCCGGTCTGTCCCTCTCTGTGGCAAACCAAACCAAGTAAATGATTTGTCCCTGTTAACCTTTTCAGTTGCTCTGTTTGTTATTCTGATGAATTTTCTTTCACTTGGCAGGCAACACTCTTGCAATGCTTGTAAAGGATTTTTTTTTTTCCCCCCTGTGCGCTTTGAATGTTTTCCTTACAACGTTTTCATCATTTTTTCACCTTTAAGCATCTCGGTATCCTTTTCGACCAACGTCTGAACTTTTAACCTCACAAAACTCCAGAGGCGACCGTGCTTTTGTGGTTGCAGCGAAACTTTGGAACAGCCTTCCCCTTTCCATCAGATCCGTTGAATCTGTGGACTGTGTCAAAGGTGCTAAATTTCATATTCAGGGCATTAATATCGCAGCAAACAACTATTTGTCATGTAAAGATATAAAAGAGTAATTTCTTCCTGAGCAGAGAGTGAAGTCACTCTCCCTTAAGAAGCTGCTGAAAACTAATAATTTCTATAGGTTATCCTTTTTATAACCTATAAACACTCTTTGTTTGTCTTTAGTTTTGTTCATTTGGTCGTGTGCTTTAATTCTAGTCTATGTATGTATGTCTGCTTGTATTTGTATGTGTATATTTTATCCAATATGTGAAGCACTTTGTTACTGAGTGTTTTAAAAAGTGCTATACAAATAAAGGTATTATATTAATATTAGGGCTCTCAAAGTTAACGCAATAATAACGCGTTAACGCAAATTCGTTTTAACGACACTAATTTCTTTAATGCATTAGCGCAACTTGCTATTTTTTAGGTTGTAGCAAGCTCAGTTTTAAAGCTAGAGTGAAGATACTGGTATCATATGAAACTAGAAAAACCCACAGAGTCCATTGCTATCAAACATGTCATACTAGCTTGTTGTGAAGGAGGCTAAGTAATACAAAATTATGCTAAATTTTGGCAAAGAAAAACTGGCATTGCCATTATCAAAGGGGTCCCTTGACCTCTGACCTCAAGATATGTGAATAAAAATGGGTTCCATGGGTACCCACGGGTCTCCCCTTTACAGACATGCCCACTTTATAATAATCGCATGCAGTTTGGGTCAAGTCATAGTCAAGTCAGCACACTGACAGCTGTTGTTGCCTGTTGGGCTTGAGTTGCCATGTTATGATTTGAGCATATTTTTTATGGTAAATGCAGTACCTGTGAGGGTTTCTGGACAATATTTTTCATTATTTTATGTTGTTAATTGATTTCCATGAATTAATTTATACACACATTTGCATAAAACAAGCACATTTGCCCACTCCCATGTTGATAAGATTATTAAATACTTGACAAACCTCCCTGTAAGGAACATTTTGAACAGATAAAATTGTGGGATCATGCAATTAATCGCAATAAAATATTTTAATCGATTGACAGCCCTTATTATTATTGTTTTAAAATCACTATCAATGAACTCATACTGAAGTAAACTAAAAGCTTCAAACTGGGAAAACAGGTCAGACTTGTTTTCAAAAGAACAGATTACAAAAAAATATATTTTTTTTAATTACCAGTGCTGCTGCGACAGGCATCTGTACACTCTGTACAGAGTGTACTGTGTACTGTGAACTCAGTGTGACTGAGTTCATTCTGTGGACTGTTTTACCTCACTATCCACAGCAAGTGAATTAGCAGTGTACTGATGAAACAGGCACAAACTTGAGACTTAAAACAGATTATCTCATGCCAATGTTAGGAGCGAGGAAGAGCCCGGAGTGACCCTGCACACACATTAAGGCTGTGAAATCCTTATACCACCTGGAGAGCAAAGCCTCATGGGTTATTACTTGTTGGTTTTGAGCATCTCCTGGTTTCATTCTGGGAGGAAACAGAAGAGGCCTGTAGAATGAGCTGACTTTGTAGAACACTCTCATATGAAAAATTGTCTCCCCCTCTCTTCTTTTTTTTCACTCTTGTTTTCTCCTTAAATGGTTCTATGAGCTGTAACGATCATTACCATAAAACAAGAACTAGGATACTTGTCACTGGAGGCCTCGCCCGGGATGCTAAAATTGAGTCGGCCTCTTAAACATCGCGGGTCTTTCCCACAGCAGAACAAAGAGGTTGACTTTCCACAGGCAAAGTCAAAGTTTATCACACTGAAAATAACACTTTTTGTTGTCTGTAAAGCAAAAGCCCTCTGGACAAGCACACATTTCATAATAATTTGCCAAAATCCAGTGCAAAAATATACTATCACCGAATGAAATGCTGTATTATGAACTGATAGATGAAGACTTGGCTCTCCCCATATGACACTGTATTTTACACAAGGCTCCAGAGAGCAGCAGAGGGAAACGCTGCACCGGGGAGCCATATGTCATAGTATATGGGTCATAAGACACAGACACTATTCATAAAGTGAAAGGTCATGTAAAGAACACTGTTTAATACAATTTGTGGTGGTACAAACCCACAATTTATGTTTGCTTCAAAAAGCTACCACGTACTGTAATGACATAAATTGAATTAGATTAGAAGCCACTTGTAGTTCTAAGAGATATATAGGATAGCCTTGTTAGTATGAAAGCAGCTTGTACTGTCTGGTTTGATAATAGAGTTATAGTATTAGCCTACTGTTGTATTTTGTTTCTTTGATGTATTTCATTGAGTCCATCTACAATTTCACAAATAACAGTATTGAGGCTACTTCAAAATAGCCCCTAGGGAACCCAATAAGGCACGATCTCAACACTGGCTAACTAAAGTTTTGAAACATGCTCGATTTAATTTAAGATTGTCCTTATGGATTAAGAATTCATAAGAAAAAAATAAAACATTAAATGTTAAAAAAAGTGTATAAACTTGTGAAACTGTTTAAAGGTGCAGTGTGTAGGATCTGGCGACATCTATAGCAATGAGGTTGCATATTGCAACCAACTGAAGCTTCTCCAATGTGTCACATGCAGGCTGATTAGTATACAGTATATACCGCCCCACGACTTGAGAACTACCTTTGCAAATGTGCACCATATTTTTCTCGCAAGCCAATCAGAGCAGACTGGGCTTTTTTCGCGAGGGTGTCTTAAAGAGACAGGCGCTAAAACGGAGCGTTTCAGACGGACAGTATGATATTTTTTTTGTTTTTTTTTCGGGTTGTCCGTCCGACCGTCCGGTCCATTCTCGTGAATGCAGTACCTCAGAAAATTTCTTCAAATTTGGCACAAACATCCACTTGGACCTAGGCATGATCTGATTAGATTTTGGTGGTTCAAAGGTAAAGGCCATTGTGACCTCACAAAACACGTTTTTGGCCATATCTCAAGAATTCATGTGCTACTTATGACAATTTCACACAAATGTCTAACACGATAAAATGATGAAGTGATGACATTTTGTACAGACATGGATGTAAGCTGCAATTTGACTGGTTGACGGAGGCATACAATCAAAAGGCGGTAATTCTAGTTTGATCATTAAAACATGTAAACATAGCATGACATGTCCCCTTTAAAGCTGCCATCAAATGAACAAGCTGTAAAAACGCCACTGACATATTATTAACTTATAAAGTTGTCACAACAGACGTGTTAGGAAACACCTGCCTAAATACAGCAGATATGGAGCAACATTAGCATTCATTTGGAGTCATGTTTCTGTCCACTTGATGAATGCTAATCCAATATTCACTCTCCCTTTAGTGAGAGAAATGCACTATCTGGGTTTTTAGCTCGCCAGATGTTCGACTTTTTTCACCAGCTTTTTCTGTCTGCCATGTGGTATTAAGCAGGTGGCATACAGTCGTTTTTTTTTTTACTATGAAAACAGCCGCCTGCTACTGCTGCAGGATTTGAGATTGATAAGGCCGGACACTGTGGACCAGGAAACCAAAACAATGAAGTTAAAAAGGCTACAAAGCTTTGTAGAACTGAGTGCTACTGCAGATTTGGGTGATATTTCTTTGTCTGTTTTTCTCTATGAGCGACACCTTGCACAGGACGTACTGACATCTGATCCATTGTTGATATACAAATATTGATTAGCACAGCTTTACAATCAGCAGTGAACGGAGGGGGAAAGCTTCTCCAACCAGCCACTGAACTAGATTTTTATTGACAATGGATATACCAAGAGGAGAAAACCCAATATGCACTTAGAGTACTAATCAACAGCTACTATAATTACAGATTACCATTGTCCTCTACCAGCTGTGGTACTGCGACAGTATATTAGGGCCATTGTAGGTAAAAAAAAAAAAAAAAATTATAAAGCCGAGGAAGGCTTTTTCTTGAATATTCTCTAAGATTATAAAGTCACTTTGTTTTTTCTTTTTGCTGTCAACAAACCACATTGCTTCACTTTGCAAGGTTGGTCAACCTCATTACACCACAGACGCTACGTTAAACACTGCAGCAACATGAGCTGCTGAGTGCAAAACCGTGGTAACACCAGCGCCTAAAATATTAGGCATTATTAGGCGTTATATTAGTTATTATGGTAAGGATAGCCTCTGAGCAAGAGGAAAATCCTGAACGATACATATACGTGTTTTCTTTTTGTGTTATTTTATGAACACAATGCTGACATCAGTATGCTTTGTACTTTATCCTTATTAGACCTGTAGACATTTTATTTTACCAATTGGTTATCAGATATATCCTGAAGATTGCTGTTTCTGATGTCCTCTCTGACGGTCGGCCTCCGAATGAGGCGAAGGTCCTGAAAGATACATAGACACATTTTCTTTCATGTTCTTGCCGTGTTGTTTTATGAACATAAATAAATACTGTTATAATATATTTTGCACTCAGAGGCTCGCATTAATGCAGTGTTTAACGGTGGCGTCTGTGGTGTGATGAGCGATGTGGTTTCTTGACAAAAAAACAAACAAAAAAAACAAAAGTTTTTCTCGTAAATTTGTGACCTAAATCTCAGAGAATTTCAGATTTTTCTCTTTCAAATCTGACTTTATAATATCAGAGACTATTCAAATTTGTATTCTCATAAATTTAAGACTTTAATCTCATAGAATTACAGTTTTTTTTCTCACAAATTTACAATTTTATAATCTCAGAGAATATGCACGTTTTTTTCTCGCATATTCTGAGATTTTCTTGGAATATTATCGCCCTCCCATGGCTTCGTATTTTTTTTTCTTTTTAACCTACAATGGCCCTAAAAAGAGTGTCATAGTGATACAGTTATTAACTTACTCAAGTGCTATTTTTTCAGACTATGAGAGTGGACTACTTGCACTGTGTCTTGTTGTCCCTGCATACCTTTTGTGTTCGCTACACCCATAACCACCGCAACTCATTGACAGTGCTGCTGTGTAAATGCAACAGGAAGCAGCAGATGGACCTCGTGCTGAGAGATGATTGGTTACAGTCATGAGAACACAGCAGCAGTCATTCCTCCTTGTAGGTTAAACTTTAGTTTTCATGAATTTGTCTAGCGGCATCAGATAATTGTCTTCACTACCATTTAACTTCCTGACTTATGTTCACTGGCAACGTTTTTCCCAGTACGGGAAGCGCTTTATTTTTGTTCCACATGTAAGTCATGGGGCCAGCGGTTGTGACACCACCAGAGACCAGGGTTGAGTCCTATAATATAAATACGTGCTGTGTGATATTTCAAGTCACTTTATTCAACATAAAAGCAGAACAACGATCTTTCTGCTATGTGTGCCATAAACATAACCATAAAAAAACAAATATTTTTTTGACTTGGCAGATGCGTTTATTAACTTAACATTAATTTGTACGATATGTTGATAAAAAAAAGTAATCAAGACATCATTTTCCCCCCGACAGCAGGAAGCTTCTGTAAAAAGCCTTACCATGGCAACCGTGTAAATACAGTAGTGAAGCCAGAGAGGGAGAAAAACATATAAGGAATATTTTTTGACTTGTTTATAGCATCGTCCTTTAAATTTTAAGTGAATTATTAATCAGAAAATAAGTTAAATTCTAACACAGGCATACAGTATATGAGTTACGCCTGGGTGACCCAGATAAGCAGCACTTCTTAGGGGTGCTGACACTAAATACCTTTTTGGCAATGAACAATTTTTAATTGATTCAGTGGAGTTGAGGCAAATCTTGCCCCCTGCTGATACACTCTTTTCATCCACCTGGCAGACCTTCTGTTTTTTTTGGAGAAACGCTCTGAGCATCCAAAGTTCAAATATCATACTATACTCCAAGGCTTTTTACTTTTCATTGAATTTGATACAAACAGAAATGGGCCTTTTAAGCGTTATATCTGCGGTGAGAGAAAGTCATAAACAGTGTCGGCACTTGGAGAGTAACTGAAATGAACGGTGAGGGTTTTTTTTCCCCCTCAGTTAGCTAATGGCATTAGCTGATGTCATTAGCCGTGCGAGCCAAGTGATTGACGGGAAATGACTTTGACGTTGCACAGTGATTGTACTGTACAAGGACGGTTCAGCACTTCTCTGTGCAGGGAATTCAAATGACAGGCATAATGGTGCATTTTGGTTTATTTCCAAGTGTGTCCAGTGGGATCGCTTGTGTAGTTGTGTTTCCTAATAACTAATATTATAGCGATTATTGATGGTGATGCCTGAAAAAGTCCAGGCAGTTCTAAAGGTTGTTCAACTCACATGAAAATACTGAGGCACACATTGAGTTAAACCTGAGAATTCAGAAAGGCGTGGGCTTTAGACAGCATGACAAATGAGGGGATTTTACTCCTTAACTATTCCTTCAGTCATAGGACATGGTCATTTGCTTTCCCAGAAATCCATAGGATGTAATCCGCTGGGGGAAAAAAAAAAGAAATGCAAAAAGTGACTTTCTTTTCCCACAGGTTTTTTACTTTACTAATAGGATCAAAGACGGAGACGATGAAAAGAATAATCGATATATATGACAGCGTTAAGATGAAACACTGCCCTGCTTTCCTTCTCCGCTCAGTGTTCGGAGAATTGGGAATACAGCGCGCCCAACCATGGCTGGCGCGTGAAGATCCGTGCTGATGCACCCCGACACACATAATCACACACAAAGCTGCACGTGCGCAGCATCGCTAAAGCTTTTGTGACACATTGTGGCTGTGCACTGTAAACACACACGCACACACACTGAGAGGCACACACAGACTCATCTGCTTGGGCAAACAACTTCACAGCCATCCAACTGGGAAAGGATCGCACTCCACGGGAGGTCTGGAGACAATTAGCATAACTAACAGAACACTCAGCGCTCTCACCAGCAAATCAGAGGGAAATGAAAAAGAACCAGAGCGGAGGAAGAATGTTAACAGCGTTTTTTTGTCACTTCCTGTATGAGAGATTGACGGAGGGAGATCACATATCTCGCTTCACCAGCTTTGGTCCCACAAGACAGGTGGAGGTACAGTACGTGCTTTCTTTTCTCACAAGTATGTCGCTTGGGCTTCGACCCCCCCCCTGCCGAGGTGGCCTCGCACCGCATCACTTTACGGGAAACTGGCGCAGAAGTTTTGCAATAACTTGTCAGAGAAAGCCAATTACATTTTTCTTTTATTTCCGAAAAGAGTTCTGTCATTTTGTGTCACTCTTGTGTGTGAACGCCACAGGTAGCGATGTAGAGATGATGACAGTGGTGATGGGAAAGATATCAGGTGTTGCCGTTATCTGCCCGGGTCAGAGATGGAAGCTATTGCCTTAGTGTTTTTTTTTTTTGTCAAAATATGATTGATAACAGTGGAAATGGTCCCGATGGGCGGCACTGTTGTGGAATCTGTTTCTCTAGGTCTCCACAGCTACAGTATGCAACTTGTCTCAGTCTGTCTGTCTGTCTTTCTCTTTCTATCTATTTGTTTCGTCATTGCCTGGTTCATCTGAATGTCTGATTCGGGTTAAGAGCTGTTCCTCAGTGACATGCACGCTATTATTCCGAATATGACAATATTTTTCAAATTTGATAGGGATCATGTAAGCATAGAACTTATTCCAAATGGAGCATTTTCCGGTTAAGACATGTGAGCTATGCCTATATTATTCAGGTTTTAGGAGCGTTATCTGAACCATAGACTGTATATAAGAAGTGAAGTGGACGTATAGTCACCGTGACGTCACCCATTGGTTTGTGGACTGTCAGTTTGAAGCCTCGAGTTCGGCATTTTGGCCGTCGCCATCTTGGTTTTTGGCCGTCACCATGTTGGATTTTTGCAAACTGAAGTGACACGAGAGGGTGGAGCTAAGCAAAACAAAAACGCTGAATAAGACATTTTTAAGCGACCAAAATGTCACAATTAACAGAAAACACACTGTGAAAGGGTTAAAGTTCTTCGACAAAAACATGGACTACTCCCAGACCGGACAATGCCATGGTAGCGATCTGTCAATCACATGGTAGCCACACCCTAAAGCATACCCTGCTTTATGGTCTATTTGACTCTAAATAGGACCATAATTTACTAAATGAACATCATGCTGTATTGAAGAAGACTTGAAACTTGGGATTGAGACCATAAACTCATGTTTACAATGTTCACTGAGGTAACAATTCAAGTGAGAAGTAGGCTTATTTTTTCATTGCTTTCGATACAATCACATTTCTTTTTGCAACCAGAGGAGTCTCCCCCTGCTGGCTATTAGAAAGAATGCAGGTTTAAGGCACTTCTGCATTTGCAACCAGCTCTGTGCGTTGTTCACAAACCAACTAGCCGACAGTTTGCAGAGACGCATGCCCAAAAGCCCACATTTTTGGTCGGAAGGAGAAACTACTGCCTACTTTTCAACATTATGAAAGACTTGAATATCAACAGGTTTTTGGACATGCACAAATATCACAACGCCGACCTTTTCAAGAAGGTGGTTAAAGGAATGAGAGAGAGAGGCTGTGTTTGCATGGTTGAACATGTCTGCCACCAGTTACGTTAATCGGAGTATGCACGGCTGCATGTAAATGGGAATATTGGTGGAATGTTCATTTTCATTAGCCAAGTAAACAGCTTAGTAGGAAAATTGTCTTTTTTGGAATAAGGACAAAAAACTGAATATTTTGTGCATGTAAACGTAGTCGGTGATTGCCTATATCAGAATAGCAAAAGAAAGAAAAAAAGGAAAAAATAAAAACTCCACACAGGTGAATTTTAATTTCAAACTTGATGGACATTTCCTGAGGGGAAACTATTCCACACCTTTAGGAATGTGGTTCTCAAACCAAGACTCAATTCCCTTACCAATTTTCAGCAACACTGCCTCAAGAGAGGTAAACATTGCTGAGAGCTCCAGCCTATAAAAAAAATGTATTAGCAATAGGACTTCCATCTTCCAAAACCTACAGTATATCTGTATAGGTGTTAATACTTTCAAGCAGTGAGGCTCTGAACACGTCGACCGTAGTGATAAATAGATTAGAATATCACCTTTCAGATGTATTAATTGTGTGGCATTTGATTCAGATTATCAGAAATGTGCAGTTGTGCGTGTAAGTTCTGATTATGAGACGCCAACTAAAGCGCTGGCAGTTTGTATTCTATATGTTAATGTGCCAACTGTGTTGTTTCAAAGACATCTTAACGGTATATAACTTTGTGTATAGGAACATATAGGGTCAAGCAAGGTTTCATATGTGGACTGCCTTTCAGTGGCTGTATGTATGAATGGTTTACTTGTTCATTGGCCAGGAGAATGAGATCCAGATATTGATCGATCTGCGGGCTGCAGGCCAGACCTGAGCTCAAAATTGTGTGCAGCCTTAATAAACTCTTATTGGTCAATTTCTAGTTCACATTAAATGTGCTGATGGCCAGTTGGTTGGCCCTATTAGGTCAGAAAATTGTAATCTGTGCAGCGGTGGAACAGATGTCATCACGGAATGAGAAAAAATATGTTTTTGAGCATCAACAGTTGAGCGCTGTATGTGTGTGTGTTTGTGTGTGTATTGACGTACAGCTTCTCGATTTTTGCCAAAAAAACCCAGAATCAGATTCGCAATAATCAGTGATGTGGGTGCTCACATATGGTCTTTCTTCATTGTGATCGTCATATTCTCGTCCTGCTTCATCCTTCTTTCCCTACTACCGTCCTCCCCCTCACCTTCACATCATCATCATTCTTCTCCCCCTTTCATCTCCACCTCTCTCCTTCCCTCTTCATTTACTGATTGTATCTCTTTTTCCTCACGTGTTCCAGTCTTTTCCATCATAGCTAAATATACAAATACAAAAATACCATTGGCAAATTTAAGAGAAAGATTAACAGCAAGATTTTTTTGAAGGCAGCTTTTCTTCAAAATGGTTTATTATCTAGGATGCTTGAATATTACCAGCAAAAAGTAGTAGTTTTGTTGCCTAAACCTAACTAAGTCGATCTGTTCCTAAACCTAACAAAGTAGTTTTGTTGCTTAAACTTAACCAAGTCGATATTTTCATAAACCTATCTAAGTAGTTTTGTTGCCTAAACCTAACCAAGTCAATATTTTCCTAAACCTAACTAAGTAGTTTTGTTGCCTAAACCTAACCAAGTCGATATTTTCCTAAACCTATCTAAGTAGTTTTGTTGCCTAAACCTAACCAAGTCAATATTTTCCTAAACCTAACTAAGTAGTTTTGTTGCCTAAACCTAACCAAGTCGATCTTTTCCTAAACCTAATTAAGTAGTTTTGTTGCTTTAACCTATCTAAGTAGTTATGTTGCCTAAACCTAACCAAGTCAATCTTTTCCTAAACCTAACTAAGTGTTTTTTGTCACGTAACGTCCGTACTTAAGTTACGCCGCTTCTGGTATTATTTTAACCCAAACCACAATCTTTTCCTAAACCTAACTAAGTAGTTTTGTTGCCTAAGCCTAACTAAGTAGTTTTGTTACTTAAATCTAACCAAGTTGATATTTTCCTTAAACTAACTAAGTAGTTTTGTTGCCTAAACCTAACCAAGTTGATCTTTTGCTAAACCTAACAAAGTAGTTTTGTTGCCTAAACCTAACCAAGTCGATCTTTTGCTAAACCTAACAAAGTAGTTTTGTTGCTTAAACCTATCTAAGTAGTTCTGTTGCCTAAACCTAACCAAGTTGATCTTTTGCTAAACCTAACAAAGTAGTTTTGTTGCCTAAACGTAACCAACTCGATATTTTCCTAAACCTAACTAAATAGTTTTATTTTGAAAAAACTGGGGCGGTAATTGACATGTGCTGTTGTTGGACATTCATAGGAAAACACATGAAAAATGAAGAATAACTTTTTGTAAGAAATCATACGGAATGTTGTATGAGAATACATTGTTTAAATACACGTAACGATGCGCTTTTTAAATGCGCTTTTTTCCAGCAACAATCTTGTGCTTGTTGTGTATTATTTGGATTTACTGAGGTATCATTTTGAATAACAATAAACATAATATCACAATCAAATTGCTCCAAATGCAACACAGAAATTCATCCATCCCTTTGTAACTCTTTTAAAATCTATCAGACCTATAAGGTAGACCTCTGCTTGTGCCACCAGCAGTGACCTAGTGTTTCATATGTTCTCTGTCCATCACTGTTATGATTTGTCTCACTGTTCACTTTCCGTTTTCTGGACGGATCTGGCCGACCCATACGTCATGCTTTATTTCTGTAAATCCACTGAGAGATCTTTTATCTACATTTCCATTTTGTCCATTGCATCCACCGCTCTGCTTCCATGCATCCATTACTTTGACTCCCCCACCACTCGTGGCCTTTACTTCTCCTTAGAATCTAATTACCGCGGGTAACCAGACCAACCAACATACATTCTCACTAGAATCAATCTAAATAGAAGAGGAATGGCCAATCCGTCGCCCGCTCGGCCTGGTTGCTCTGACTCGACCAAGACAGAGCTCGTTTTTTTCAATTTTCTGCCTATATGTGCCTCCAGTGAACGGCTACGGAGTTATACATAAAGAGGACAAAATCTCTGCCTCAGGTTTTTGAGGCTTGTGACTCATCTGGACACTGTTCCAACATTTGTCAACACAGCCGATTTGAAGGCTTTGGCAAACTGGTTGATCAGATTACCCTAAATATCCGATCACTTATCGTCCATAATGGGTATTTTGAGCGCATCCATCTGCTCTTAGCACGTGCCTGCGCCCTATCCAAGGCAACAACAGTGATTTTACAATGTCTCTTATTTAGTCGTCCTGTCCCCGTTTCCCTCATGAGCCATGTGGTGTGCTGCTCTGAGCACGCCCAGGGCCAGATCTGGGCCCAGTGCCTCAGTAATAGAGGATAAATCAGTTCTTAAAAGGTCCATATAGGGGGGGGAAGCCGAAATGTATCCAAAGCCCAAGGATTTAACCAGAGACACGAAATCCCCTTTGTTTCGCTGTGGGCATGAAGCTGAGTGAGTGAGCCTTCTGTGGGCTCTTGGTACCGGTCTGGGGCCTCCTGAGTGCCAGCATTTTCCAGCAGGTAATTGGGCCTCTCTGAGTGTGTGTGTGTGTGCGTGTAATCTCCATGAATACAGTGAGGATACATGCCCCTCACTTTCCAAAGTAGACATTGAGGGAGGCATGCCACTTTTATTTAAGGTAACTGATGAGGCAGACAGCTGGACTGACGTACTGGTCTACTCATGTCTTAACACTCCCAGCCCGAGGTGTGATTTCTATCAGCACTTTCATTTTCTTTAGCTCCTCATCCTTCTGGTTTTGCCCCCGTGTGGGATCGCTTGAAGGATTCCCCGGAGATTCAAAGGCTGTTGTGGCTTTTTTGCTTGAAATGGTTTAATATAAAAATAGGCTGGGGATATATCATCATCTCTATATAGTCTCCGAGCTCCCCCCGCGTTTTTATAGAAGCGAATACAAAAATAAGCCAAGCTCCAATTCGCTTGACAACTTGCCATTTTCTCTAATTGCTCTGGCCATGAGATTTCTTTCGTCCAAAACAAAGCTAGTCTCGGGAGCCAGAAAATGTTGAGAAACCCAGCGATATATTGACGTGCAGTAAACAAGAACCGACAGTACAGTATGCTATGTTTGCCCTTGTATTGCATTACAATCTTTGTTCTACATCTCGCATGCAGCGTGCAGGATCAGATAGCTTTTCTCTATGCAGTGGCTGTCTGTCTTACACAGTTATCTGCAGCAGCAGATGTGCTTTTGTTTAAACAACAACGGTCTGTTAGAAAAGACAGATATCTCTGACTCAATGTCAGATACACACAGTATAGGGTACATTGCAGAGGTTGTTCAAGTGGTAGGATTGTTATAAGCATATCAAGTAGGGCTGCAGTGATTATTTTCATAATTGGGTTTTTTTTTTTATTAATTGATTAATTTAGCCTTTAAGATGTCAAAAAATGCTCATCACAAGCTCCCAAAACCCAAGGTGACGCTTCAAATTGCTTCTTTTGTCCGACCAACAGACCAAAAGCCTTAAAGAGGACCTATTATGCTATTGTGCTTTTTTTCCCCTTTCCTTTAGTGCGTTATATAGTTTTTTTGTGCATGTAAAAGGTCTGCAAAGTTACAAAGCCCCAAGTTCACGCCAAAGAGAGTTACTCTCCCCCACAGAAACACTGCTCCTGAACTGCCTGAAACGCCTTGCTTGGAGTCCCGCCTTTTCTTCCGTAACGTAGTGATGTCACCAAGTAACACATTTGCATAATGCTTGCCTTAGCGGCTAGTTTGGCACGCCCTCAAACAAACTTAGAGTGGACCTGGAAGCGTGTCATGTGTACCCCATGTAGTCTGCAATGCAAACGCTTCCACGTAAATATGCTACGCTCAGAGCTAGTGACGTAGAATATGAAGTGAGAGAGACTGCTTATTGGGGGCAGGATGGGAGGTGGATGGGTCCAACACCCACAGGACTTTCAACCAAGAGGCGCTGGTGTTCAAGACGGGTGTTCATGTCCCAAAGTGTGTCAAAAGTTATTTTGAAGTTACTCTAGAGACGTTTGTGCTTTTTAGAGACGTTTGTGATGTTTTTTTCAGTACTTATGTTACGTTGTATGTATGTGCGTATTTTTAAGTATTATTTAGTTTACATACTTATTTTAAAGGAACAATGTGTAGCATTTGGGGGTATCTATTGGCAGAAATGGAACATAACACTAATAGGTATGTTTTCTTTAGTGTATAATCACCTGATAATAAGAATCGTTGTGTTTTCATTACCTTAGAATGAGCCGTTTATATCTACATGGGAACGGGTCCTCTTCATAGAGTCGGCCGCCATGTTTCTACAGTAGCCCAGAACGGACAAACACTGGCTCTAGATAGGGCCATTCGAGTTTTCGTATTCGTCCAATACATGCCACCAGATCCTACACACCCAACCATGATGTTTTTCCTAAACCTAAATGCGACCGTTACCATTGTCTTGTTGCCTAACAATAACCGCAACAGTTTCAAGGTAACAACGTGACACGCTGAAAGCCTAAAATGCATTATCATGACATGCGGAAATGTTTTGCTATTTATACGCTTTCCCATGAGATCAGGTTGAAATGAACAGACTACCTTTCATCTAACTGCTATTCAAAAACTGCAGCCTGGTACCTTGAAGCTCTTGCATCAAACACTGTGCTTCTCTGTAGTGTATTAATTTGTCTACTAAAAACCTGTCTGCTCCGTTCAATTTGTCCATAATGCATATGAGTACGCACTGCAAATATTTATCCTGCCATTCTTAGTTTGGATTTCCTCACAAGCCGGGATATACCTCCAATCTGTAAAGCTAATTACTCCCACTTCCGTACCGATGTCGTACGGGGCCAGAGGTTCTTTCATATGTAGATTTGATTAAATTATGCTATGGTGAGCTCATTAGATTGGATTTACATTTAGAGATGTTTTTGTGCTCCGTCCCCCCCTGAACCCTCTCGACGCGAGCCCTGCAATCACAGGATTCTGATGACCTGACATTTCCTGGCCAGCGCTTCCACCACCGCAGCAACCGCGCGCTCACAAAGTCGTGTCTGCTCATCAAAGCCAGGAAATGGCACCATGCTGCTTTTAAGTTCATGGTTCACTTTGCTATTTTAAACACTCTCATGGTTTTTGTAATGGGTCGAGCTGGTTAATTAAGTGGGTCAGAAAGCAGATCAAAGGCCAGCCTCTTGGTAGATACAGTCAGTATGTTGGGCCATATCTGCTGCCAAATTTGTGTCAGTCAGTCATCCTGTCTGCTGTCAGGCTTTGATTTTGTTATTGATGAATAACCAATTCATAAAAAGTTATTCTTAACCCTCTGAGACCCACAATAGACCCGTTTGTGTCTTTAGGAGGAGAGAGCAGGTCAACAGTAGATGTAAAGTGGTGTACATCATCTGAAAGCTGGGAACTCTCACTCATCACTCACTCATCTTCAGCCGCTTATCCGGGGTCAGGTCGCGGGGGCAAAAGCTCCAGCAGGGGACCCCAAACTTCCCTTTCCATTTACCTTGAAAACCGGAGACCTGAAGATTAATTTGAGCTGCAGCTCAGCACTGTGTGTCAAATTGTTCTTGTCGTAAATCAGAAATAAACATGAATGAATGAATTAATTAAAATAAATTGTGAAAGTGTATAAGGGTTTAGAAAATTATGATAGAAGTATATGATGGCCATTCCCATGCTATATTATGTCTCATAAGTTTGTTAATTTTTGGGTTGATACCATTCATTACAAAGATTTGGTGCAAAATTTAACCATTTTTTACCACTGAAGAATTGATAAAAATGATCAGTAATCCCTCCAAAATACCACATTAAGACACCAAGACCTTTAGGAACACCATAGAAAAAGCCAAGCTGTGATTTGGTATCAAAACCTTTTGACATCTGGAGATTTCTGCAAGAATTGCATTTTTCAGCAAATGGATGGTGAGCACTTCTGTTCTGGAAACTGCTCAGAAACCCCCTTATTGTCAATCTAAGGTCATTTTATACAGTGAGGCCATTTCATTGTAGCAATGGAATGAAATTTGTTCATTCCATTGCTACAATGAAATGGCTACTATGGGGGCTAACATCATCACACATCAATACAATTGGGCTCATTGGGTCCACAAGAGTCTCAGCTTTATAGTGATATCCAATTCTTGAGATTTAAAGACTGTTTAGGGACCCCAGTTTGCAGAAATATTCAAACACATCATTTTTAGAATAGGCGAAAATAACACATTTTTACTGCATTCAAAAAACTGCATGTTTTTTGCCCCAAACTGCATGTGATTATCATAAAGTGGGTATATATGTAAAGAGGAGACTCCTGGGTACCCATAGAACCCATTTTCAGTCACATATCCTGAGGTCAGAGGTCAAGGGACCCCTTTGAACATGGCCATGCAAGTTTTTCCTCACCAAAATGTAGCGTAACTTTGGAGCGTTATTTATCCTCCTTCCCGACAACCATAACTTGGTTGGTACCAATGGATTCCTTGGTTTTCTAGTTTCACCTCTAGTTTCACCCTCGGTTCTTGGAGGGTTGAATTTCAACAGCAACCAGAAATCTTTACTTTTCCATAGAGAACTATAGTCATTGCATTGTTTAAGTTGTTTTGCTCAGGGGTTTGAGCTGGGCTGTCTGTGGGTAAATCTGCAGGATGACTGACTGTTTTAGGTTAGCTTGCTTAAAGAAAGCAGTGGATCTAATCGTGACAAAGAAAGAAAAAAATTAGAGAAGTAGCCATCAATCATAAACCCCCGTTTTTTCTGCTGTCAAATTACCTCCGCACCATCACTCCACCCCCGACTGCAATTTTATAGAAAGAGAACACTTTATCTTTCCAGCTGTCAGAGGGATGATCAGCCTGTTGATTGTGACGCGAGCGTTGCAGTATGCCGATTAAGTTTGTTCGACATTTAGGAATGAATAAGCCGCTGCGCACCCTGCAGAGCATAGAGCGTGCGAAAAACATGCAGGGATAAGGTATGTGTATGAATATTAACATCATAAATTGTCGCTGTATTTCCATTTCTTTCATAATGATTTTTTTTTTTTTTTGCTGATGTGATATTACACAGGAGAATAATAGCTGTAGAATAAAAGGGAGGATTGAGGGCTTATCTGGCTCCGCAGGTGTGGTATTACAGGCTTCTCAATGGGAATCAGACGTGTGGTGTGTGAAGTATAAGCTCCTGCACCGCATAGTGGAGCATTCTGTACATAATCCCAGTGCACCTTCCCATAACTGGGAGCTTGGACAAAGTGAAGGGCGCACTGGCGTGACACCGACAAGCAGCCACTGAGAGATGGGCACGAGTGCTTTTCGTGCTTTGTGCAGCTGTGATGCTGCTGCCAGGGGTGAAATCTTCTCCATGCCAATGTAAAGGCAGCTTCTTTTCTTCCTTTCAGTGTTAAATAACACACAAAAAAAGAGAAATGATGGGCTGTTAGAGGAGAAAAAAGGCTGAAGAAGACTCATTTTACTGTACTGAGAAATGGGTTTAATGCGGCCAAAACTGTTATCCCATAGCATTATCTTCAAACAAGCTCATCATATATTATTAGTGATGTAATACATTCGGATAGATCGTCCTTCAAAGCAGTGCAGGGAAGAGAAATTAATCTATTTTCATCATGTATATTAATCTATTTTTGTGTTTCGGCTCAGCTAATCAAGAATCAGTCCCAAACTTGTGTTATCTATTTTCATTCCGCATTGTGGTGAAATGAGACTGTGGATCTGGACCACTGAATATTCAGTGAGTCTTTGTAGACTAATTATACTGTGTGTCTTCATAAACTTGGGGACTGCATGCGGCGACTGAATAAGGCAGAGCAGGAAATAAATTGATTTCTTTGCTTTGATGCAGCTGTGTTGTGCGTGCACAAGTGTCTGATGAGGGGCGCGGGTGAAATAAAGGAATCTTATAGTCTTTATTTCTTTTGTATGATAATTTAGGCCACGCATTGTGCCGAATCCCTGCCTCAGCACGAGGATCGCGGGGAAAAGCTATTCCGGGCCGTGATGAAATTAATGGCACATTTTATTGGTGCAGGTCATGTTTTGTGGTGTTGCGGCATTGTAATGAAGAAGAATGTTGAGGAATGTCGAGGAGGTGGAGCATTAAAATGCCCCCGGCAGGTTCTGCTCACTATCGAACGGGAAATGAGTCCATCATGGGGGGAAAGCTTGTTCAAAACCAAGTAATGATTAATGCGAGTTTGGATGCGTTTGCACACATGCTTGCTGATTGAGCATGTGCAACATACAAACACACAAACATCACGACATATGCATACAAATACACTCATATGAACAAATGTCTTCCATCTTATATAGTTATTCAAGCATTCAGGCACCACATTTATGCACACACACACATATACTGTATATATAAAGGCCAGTCACAATAATAGGCGCCTACTTAGCATGGCAAACTGGGTTTGTGCACAAATTGCTCTCTTGTCTCAATACTTCACTCGTTTCAGTGTTTATTTCCAATCACAGGCCAAACTTTTTAAATTGATCGTGTAACGTTTATTTCTGCTCGCCTCCGAGACAACAAGACGGCCTAATGGATAAAGAAACTACTCGTGCGTGTCCGTCGATGTCGGCGAGCATAAAATTGAAACTTTAAAGAGAGCCGAGAACTTTGAAACTGCTGCATTTGGCAATTTCACAGCAGCGAGACGTCGGCACATTCATTTTGAGACATTAGTGTAATTAATGCAAACAAATGAGACCATTAGATCTCAGCCGCCATTGGCTTTCTGTTTTGCATTTTGAGATGTGAGTGAAATACGCTGAAGGAGGTCGGCTAAGTTTTGCGAAGTGGCTGATATAGTGGAACAAAGGAAACTTAAGAATAAATCTCATCGCACACTGTTGTTTTGAACCACGTCCTTCAGCCTGTCATAATTATGCAGGATTGCTTCCTTTCTGCCAACAAGCTGGAAGCGAGAAAGGGCGACATGATCAGCTATAATTGGATCATATATATAAGATGAATAGACACTTGATGAAAACAGGAACCTGCAAGGCCACATGCATCTGCAAGGCCAACAAGAAATCAACTATGAACCTGCCTGTATTGTGTGCTGCTCCTCTGCAGCACAGGAGAGCTGGAAACCAGCTCTACAGCCAACTGCATCCAAGCAACCATTCCTTAGTGAGCCCTGAAGTCGTTTTAGTGTCACAGTGCCTGCACAAAGTATAACCACACTGTCTCCAGGAATACTCTGTGATGAGACTTCTGGGTTTTACAGGACCACTCACACAGCTGCTCGGTACATATGTGACACGGCCGAGGATGTGTCGTTTCAACTTGTAAAGCAGGGAAGAGCCCGTCCACATTCTGCATTGCATCTAGTCTTTATTTAGCCCTCCCATCCTTCTACAGAGGATATGCACAGACAAGACAAACACACACACACACACACACACACACACACACACACACCGCTCTCTCTGCCTTTCGTTGTCTCAAACACAGACTGTATGGAATTTAGGGCTGTTAATTGATTGAAATATTTAATCGCACGATTGTCCATAGTTAATCACGATTAGTCGCAAATTAATTGCACATTCTTTATCTGTTCAAAATGTACCTTAAAGGGAGATTTGTCAAGTAGTTAATACTCTTATCAACATGGCAGTGGGCAAATATGTTTGCTTTATGCAAATGTATGTATATATTTATTATTTTAAATCAATTATCAACACAAAACAATGGCAAATATTGTCCAGAAACCCTCACAGGTACTGCATTTAGCATGAAAATATATGCTTAAATCATAACATGGCAAACTCAAGCCCAACAGGCAACAACAGCTGTCAGTGTGTCAGTGTGCTGACTTGACTATGACTTGCCCCAAACTGCATGTGATTATCATAAAGTGGGCATGTCTGTAAAGGGGAGACTCGTGGGTACCCATAGAACCCATTTTCATTCACATATGTTAAGGTCAGAGGTCAAGGGACCCCTTTGAAAATGGCCACGCCAGTTTTTTTCTCGCGTAAATGGCGTAAAAGTTTGGAGTGTTATGTACCAATGGATTCCTTAGGTTTTCTACTTTTATATGTTGCCAGTATCTTCATTCTATAGCTTTAAAACTGAGCCCGCTATAACCTAAAACTCACAATTTGCGTTAACGTTATTATCGCATTAACTTTGACAGCAATAATGGAAATGTTGAATATTGTTATTGCTGCTGAAATGTTTGTTGAAAACGTCTTAATTGAAAAAACAATCTAAAAAGAAAATCTGAAA
Source organism: Adelosebastes latens (assembly GCA_916700685.1). NCBI lineage: Eukaryota > Metazoa > Chordata > Actinopteri > Perciformes > Sebastidae > Adelosebastes > Adelosebastes latens. The sequence continues at coordinate 27,198 of CAKAKR010066878.1, read as the reverse complement.
TGGTCTAAAAAGAAGTAGAAATACTGCTTATGGTCTGATTTTATTGAAAATTAAGTCAAGGGCACTAAATTACAAAACGTAATACTTTGATGAATGATTTTGACGTGATATCAGGAAATTAAGCTATATCTTCTATATATATTTAATGCCGGCGCCAAATCAGATCACACTGTGCTTTCCACAGTGTTGTTTTGTTTCTCCCTTGGAGGCATTTCGGGTGTCCTCGGCATAAAAAACTATTTGTGATCTCCTGAGACAAAGGTTATGGTCCTGGCCGGAGTTAAAGTAAAGTCGCAATCGATTTCAAATCTGGCCAGAAGAGTTTGCTGGCATCCTCTGCATCTCTGCCCCGTCTTCACGGCTCACAACAAAAGTACATCACCGAGAGCAAAAAGCCACAAAGAATACAAAAAAGTGCTACATATAGCAAGTCTACAATATGAAGACAAATGTATTTATTATCTGAAGAAAGAAAAACTTTGTTAAATCACTATTTTAACTGCCTTTATCTCTGGGTAAAAGGGAGTATTGCAGTAGAATAGCTGAAGTTAGAGTGATGGGGCATCGCATGGCACCACTGTTGCTGAGTCAGGTCAGTGTGGATCGCCAGAGGGCATCCAGTCAGAATATGGAGGAAAATTCTTGTGTTAATGAAGTAATTGTCCACCACTTCTTGTTCGGGCACTTCTTGTCGCTTTGTTGAGTTTGCACAGATGGCAACACAATCAAACTACGAGTCAGCACATTGCAACTACTGTAATCTGAACTGCTATAACTGCTGCTTTATACAGTATTTTAGGATGAAGGTGTATTTTTAAGAACTTGCTTATAACTCACTGATTCTTATACAGTACCAACCTGGCCTCACTCCCAACGCGTCAAGTACCGCAGCTTGGTCAGTGCCACTCTGCGTCTGATACTGACCACCCTTTATGGGACGCACCAAGCTTTCAACTAACTCCAATACGCGGATGGATGAGGTAGACGAACACAGGACTTTCACCCAGCTGTTCATGTCCCATGTGAAACTAAGTGAATGTTGAGTTATTTTACCTTCGTTTTGTTACGTAACTTCCGCACAGTTACATAAGAAACATAATTTTTTTTTATAACAAACATACTTATTTTAACACAAACCACAATCTTATCTTAAGCCTAACCTAAGTTAAAGTTAAGAGTTACTGTAGTCAAGATAGAACTTTACAATGGAGCGCCTGCTAGCCCGGTCTCATTCGGGTGAGCAAATGCATGTTATTGTGTTCTTTTTTTTGTATTTTGTGCTATGATGAGCTTAACATTCAGTATCTATGGTCAGTACTTAGCACTTTAAGCAGCCAAAAGTGCACTTTTTTTTGCGCATACTTCTCCGGTGATCCACTTCAACATTTTTCAGAGATTGGCAGCATGTTATAGACAGTTTAAGGGGACCAAGGGAAGAAATGATAGCTTTTTCTATACCACTGGACAAGTTTAAAGTGATGCTTTTCTGACAGGCGGTGCGAGTTCCACATCAGTATTGATGCATGTTCAAAATCCGAAGTTGAGTAGCCCAGAGATCATCCTTGTTTTTGGCTCGCCAGCCAAAAACAAACAGCGGCAAACAAGGCTGTGCTAACAGAAGCATGTCGATCCACAATGCAACATGAAAAAAACAAAACAATTCAAACCATCCGTCGTGTACTCCTAACAATTGATTCCGCTCTCAAACCTCACTCCAGAGTACGTGGGAGGATGCGGCCGAGCCTATTCACTTCACTTCATGTAGTAACTTATTCACTATAGCAGCCAATTCTGTTGCCTGCTATCCGCTTTCATCACAGGTGTCCCCAGCTGGGGTGTAAATTGAGCAGCATGTGGCTGCTCATTCACTATACAAATTAACATCTCTTAACCTATAGTGTAAGACAACAACATCAAGAGATGACCCTGCATGTTCAAATTTGTACGTGTGCTCGCACAAACACACAAAAAGCGAGCATCCACTTGCTGAATGATCGTGATGGTCCCAGCTGCTGATAAACTGAGAGGATGCGTAAATACCATCTGTGTGTCAGGTGAGAAAACTTCACCTTTACAGGAGTGTTGGAGGGGAATGACCGGCATGCTGCTAACAGACAACAGACTAATGGCCAGGAGTGGCTCAGTGACCCATGAGAACATATAGTGTAACAGTGTCATAACAGCCATCTGGTCTGCCTCCATTGGTTCTATTAATAAACCTCCTGACTAAGCAGTGGAGGCGGCGAGCGGGGCATGCAGAATAGTTACATGTCAAAAAGCTTTCTTACTTTTTCTCCCTCTGTCTTCCTCACGCACACACACTTTCTCTTCCACTAGCTGTCATGTGTGCATTCCAAAGGCGACGCGATTGTCCACGGAGGCACAGATGAGCTGAGGGCGGCTCCCCAAAAATATCTGCAATAAAAATGCCGTCTGTGTTCCTCAAATGTATTTCTCGGAATATTTCATACTTTTTGTCTTGCACCACTTTGATTTCGAGGGCTTGTTTAACTGCCAAGAAGTAAAACTTTACTAAGACTCTTAAAAAAAAACTTTGACAAAGTTCTTCTTGTGCAAACAAAAATCGATTTTTTGAAAAGGAGACCGCTAGAAGAGTTATCAGCTCAATCTGTAAATACATCTTTTGATTTGGTAAAGGGACTGTTTGTAAGAATCAGAAATGCTTGTTAACGGCGACACCTGTGGACGTTAAGTCAACGAAAGTCAGCGTCGGGCTCGCGCTTGTGCTCGCTCTACATAGACATGAACGAGCATCGCTCAAAACAGTGAGGCGACACACGTCAGCTAAAACCACAATATCACTCTATATTTCACCTGCTTGGCAGTAATGTTAGCTGACCAGACGAAGGTCTCTCCATGAATCACTGCTGATCCTAGTGTTGGCTTTTCCTGCTTCAGCCTCGGAGAAACGTTATCGTCTCCGACCGCGGCCAGAGGAAACAGGGGAGACACCGGCACCCGGTCTGAGACAATAACGTTTCTCGCTGCGGAGCCCCGTCACTTCACAAGACACGTAAAACCTCTGTTGGTCTGGAGGAGCTGCAGCATTTATTTCTGCACAAACGTCCACTGTACATTCACTAGATATTCTCAGAGCTAAACTAACTCTTCTGCAGTGTGTAGTGAGTGCGCATGCACGTGAGGTGGAGCGAGAACGAGCGCGTTGTGTGAGTGAAGGCAAGCAAGCAGAGGAGCAGAGGAGCGGTCTGAACAGCGTAGCCACACGCGAGCGCGCATATGCGAGTGCGCATGGGAAACCGACCTGGTAGATTTATACATGTAAAAAGTTACAAACAGTCCCTTTAAGAGTTGAGGTTGAGGAAGGGTAAAAAGGGGAAAATAAAATGTTACAGATGTATGCTCCATACTCAAACTAATGCAAAAAATGCTCCTAAACTTTTATCTTGATGCATTTTCTTAAGGGCCCGTCACCGGAGATTGATTTCAGCACGAAAACAGGAGGGATTGGATTGTAACAGGAACCAAAACAGAACTGTTGTTTTTTTTTGGTTTTTTTGGCACACCATAATTATATTTCAATCATGCAAATGAGCTTGGTTTTGGTAGTTAGAGGGCTGTTGGAGTGTGTAATTGAAAATGCAAAAGATTGTCTCGCATCAAAATGTCGAGGAACGCGCTGGCTGGCTGCTAAACAGAATGGCCCCCGCGTGCCGCGCACACTGAATCGCTGCCTCGATCTCTCCAGAATTGAATCGTTTTATCTTAATTAACTGTGCAGGATCCATCCAGGTTTGTGAGAGTGCCAATTTCTTTCACCAGCCGTCTCTCTCTCTTTTTCCAGTGTGCAGCAGCAGCAAAAAAAAAAAAAAAAGCTCTTTCCCCCCACTTTAATAAATATTTCTGGGGCCGACTGTGATATCGACTAGGAGCAGTGATCGAAGGATGGGAAGCTGTCAGTTTACTGTAGCTGCACAGACTGTATCTTAAACAGATTGTCTGCTGGCTGCTGTCGGAGGAGCTGCAGTAATTTCGCTCGGTGGCGTGTTGAGCCACACCTCCTCTCCCTTCATCTCCCCTTCCTGAGTGTATTTTATGTCCTCCAATACTTTATGTAGGGTGATGAAAATCCTTAGTCCCGTTTAGGAGCCGAAGAAACAAAAAGTAAACGTTCCCCGAATGACATCAATGTGGGAAATTCTTTACAACATGTAAGCATCATTCGTTCTTGCCTGTCCGTTTTACGACTCTCTTTATTTTCTTTTACTGGCAACAGCTCTCTGTTGCTATCACCCCCATCAGTGTGGTTTTTAGAGCTGCAGCAGGAGTGTGTGAGATTTGTGCTTTCATTAGTACGTTCACAACCCCTTTGCAAGCACAAATCTCCCACTGTGAACTTCAGCACATTTTACAGCCGGGCACACAATCAGAATAAAATAATACTGGAGGAGAAATAAGGGAAATTAAGCAAGAAAGGGGATTTGCTCTCTGGAGTTGATATTGAAATATGGTTCTCCCTTACCTTCGTATCTTTATTGATTAATAACCCCGAGACCCCGCAAATAATTCCCTCAATAACGAGCAATTAAATTAAATCATGTTCCCAGTCTGATCCCAACGCTGCCCAGCACTATCTGAACATGCAATTTCACAGCGTAAATGGCTTGCAGCAATTAAGTACCCTGTTCTAATTGCTCCATTATGGACACGTTGAACATGCATAATGAGGAATTTCATTTAAATTCTGTTTTTGCCTTTGCCTATAAGATGAATTCAGAGTGGGCAGGAAATTCGTCCTAAAGGAAAGCTTCCGCCTAAAGCATCTACATAGGCTACCGCTAGTGCCCACAGCTCTCCACTCAATTAGAAAAATCTGAAATTGAAATGCGAACGTAAAAGCATTTGGGCTTTGGGGTGTATAGTGTTGGATGATGAGAGATAACGGATAGAAAGGAGATGGAAAGAATAGAGAAAAGAAAACTGCAGCCCCTGCTACCTCCGCATGACTATTACACAGCAGAACCCTCCCATTCGTGCTCGGTGCCAAGGTCACAGCAGACGATTTTAACAGTAATTCCACACCTGACTTGACCATCCCAGCGACCGGGGCAGATTATCCTGTAGTGTGCGAAGGACCGCGGAGTGTGTCGCTGCGGGCTGACAAGATGTTTTCAAACATGTCTGATTTTATCTGGTTCACGCAGTGTGAAGTGGTACAAGACTCGCCGAGGCTGAAATCTGAGAGCAGCATCGACAACGGATAATCGGAGTTTAGACACAGGGGCAACAAGAGAATGAGAAAGAGAATGAACCAGAGGTTTAACAAATGACGATGTTCACTCGAGCAGACAATTTTGCATCGCCGGGACTGATGAGTTGCATGATAAGTTGCAAATGTATTGAAAGAGAGCACGGAAATGGCGAAGTGGCTCTATCAGCCCACACTGTAGGGTAAATGTAGGGTTCTGTGCAATGAGGCATGGAACAGAAGCAGCTTTAGGAGTCCAGATCAGAGCTGGCATCATTACATTACAGTCATTTGGCAGATGCTTTTGCCCCCAGTGACTTACATTTTTTCAGCCACAGTGGAAACAATTTGTGGTTTAGTCTTCCTCAAGCACACTTGGACATGTGGCAGTAGGAGCCTGAACCACCAACCTTACAATTAATGGGTGATCCACGCTAACTGACACAAAAATGCATTCATCCTGAGTGTTATTATGAAGAATTAATTATGTGATTGGAAAAACATTATACCAGTGATTCTGCTTGCATCCATTGAAGACAAACCGTGTACTCTTCATTAGTACTACTGACGGGTTTCAATTCTCATATCTTTTTAGATTGATTAATTGATAGATCACTTCCATGGCATGTGTCGATTTCAGATTACGTCAAAATCAATTTGCAGAGAATTTATACCACAGTTATCAATATTTTCATTTGAGCAATGAATCAAATGACTATATGTGATGCGACAGGGTCGCTCTTAAAGGGCTTTTCCATGGCACTTTTGGCCACGCCGAGACAAACCATGCCACGCTAATTTGCATTTCCATTACCAGTTTTAGTTTTAGATCATGGACGCGCCCATCTTCGGTCAAAGTGTATGTGGTGGTTGTGGTGACACCTCGCTGGAGCTTTGTTAGCAGCTATTCTTCAATAAAAACAAGTCTACTAATACTGCAGGGAGGAAGAGTACAAGCAGAATTGGCGGAGACCAAAACAAAGCTAAAAGTAAGGTGAAATATTGGACTTAGTTTCATTAAATCAATGCCAATGCCGCTCTGTGCTGGATATGTAAAATAGGCCATTGCTAACAGTTAGTCTTACCAACTATGTTTATCGGCACATTGGGGAGTCCTTACGCCTCCAAGCGGCCAAACAAATCCATCAATGGAGCTTTAACAATCTTCAAAGCGAACATCTTGACAGCTTTTGTTTTTGTCAAATAATCAACGAATAGTAATGTTAATGTGGGTAAAGTGGTGGAATCTGATATGCAAGACTTGAAAGTAGACTGTGAAAGAACTCTCACAATGCGCTGTCTATTTGCCAGAACACAAACAATGAACAAACAGTCACACTGTGGAAATGATGATTTGAAAGCTTAATTGTAGCATTAAAAAAAAGGCAAACAACAGCCTGACAACCCATGTACCAACTTTTCTTCACATCTTCAGATATGAAGAAATGGCAAAAAAACAAAAACAAACAAAAGGACAAAACAGTTTTATTCTTTTTTTTTTTTTGGCGCCGGCCCTGAGTGAAAATGAAAATGAAGGATGCCGCTTGCTCGCCTTTGATGCCTTTCCCACACTTCAAGCTTGGCTAAATGAAAGACAAATGTGTCTAATTAGCCAGGCAGCAGGTGCAGTAAAATGGTTGGTTTTGGCGGCGGGCAGCATCTCCTCTGGCGGGCTGTAAATATTGACTGTTGTTAGATTGGGTGTTATGAGAAGAGCGCAGCTGACCGTGACAGTAGCTGTGACAGCCACTGTACACTTCCTCTCAGCTTGCCATACAACGTCACTGACGTCTGTGTTTGGGGACGGATCCACTGTTCCACAGTGTTTGTAGTGTGTGTTTGCCTCTCTTTGTGGTTGCATGTATACAAACTGGTCCTGTGATAACGCCTGTGGTGTTTTGGTTAACTGTGTCCCGTGTTTCCACTATATTACATGTATGCATGACTCCACGTGCATTTTTGTGTGTGTTTGCGGATGTGTGTGATTGACAGGGTGTCAGGCTTGTACTGTAGACGGGTGTCACTGCAAAGTCTCTGTGATGTGGTGCTGACGGGGGCCTGAGGGAGTCGACTTCCTGTTTCTCCAGGGTTTAGCTGCGGGCAGAGTTAGAGAGGGAAGACGAAGAGAAGAAGAAGAGGAGGAGGAAGAGAGACAAATGGAGGAGGCAAGGTTGAAAAAAGAAATTCATAGGGAGGGAGGGAGGGAAGGAAGACAGAAGAGAGATAAAAAGTTGTTTTGATCAAAAAGTGCTCATATTTACTCTGCATGAACTCCCCAAATGAACTTTATTCCGAGATGAGTAAAAAATAATGCACTCTATGAAATGCATTTAATTATGTGTCAGCTGTAAAACCGGCAGGGTGTTAAGATTTATACATTTGTTATGCCGCTCAACTCCATGCCCAGCTGTAAATGCATATAATACAGGAGGCCTATTTGAATCTGTCTGCAAAATTTAATATATATTTCAGACAAAACATGCACATTCAGGTTGTCCGTGTGTTATTTATGAGTCAAAACTCCATTCGTATATTAGCTCTGTCAATTCAAAGTGGCACCTGAAAGGCAGATACAATGTGTCGTTCGCTTTTAGCTGCCGGTGTACTGCCATAATCAATCAAACTAAAGACTTGAATGGGCTTAATCTGATCAGTTATATCTTCATTAAGCCTTTGCTCTTGATGCTGAATAGTGAAGACTCTCTTCAGTCTCTCCTTGATGTCAGCAAACACTGTGGCTTTGAATGTTTGTCTCACTAGGGATTAAACGCTTTAATGTTTAGATATCAGGATCCATAATTGCGGCAAAGACTGTCATCTCAAATGTTACAAATTCTTTACAACAATTACTTATCTTGAAAGAGACAGTCACGCTATAGTGCTGAAAGGATATGTTCATTAGTCAATTAGCAAAATGAATCAGCAATTTTGATAATTGTTTAATGATTAAAGTAATTTTCAGGCGTTAAATATGTTGGGGATTTTTCAGAAGAGAAAGCCACTAGTAGTTACAGAAAATATATTAAAGAAGAGAAAGTGATGTATGAACTTTTGATTTAACACATCAAAGTCTGTTTACAGGTCTTGGGGTGTATGTGAAAAAAAAGTAGTTTAAAGGTGCAATGTGTAAAACCTGGCCACGTGCGCCAAACAAATAGGGGGCAGAATTTTCCCTCTATACTGGGTCTATACATTCTAAATTTACAGTCATCAATTAAAAACCCAATTACTAACAGCTGGGCGGGAATACGCAACATTTGACAAAATTGCAAAAACTCTGAGAGCTGGTCAAAATAACACTGCTATCTTTTAATCTTCACGTGAGGCGTCGGCAGCTGCGTAACATCATTTTGATTGGCCCCGGTGCAAATTTTTTTCTTGAGCTCTCACCCCAAACACAAGCGCATGCTCGTGCGCACACATGCACGTACACACACACAACCACTCCCAACAATTACAAAGCAGACAATTGCTATGCCACCATGGAGAGGCTCACCATAGAACTCCCATCCTGCAAACCAGCCTTAGATCAGCACCACGGACAGCAGCCGAATGCCAAATTTAACAACGCTAATTTAACAGCCTGCCCAGGACAAAAGTGACATAACAACTACAGTGATATATATTTAAATCCCTGATCCCACTTCATCATAACAAAAAGAAACCAGTACTCCCCATTAGAAGTTTATCCTGCAGGTCTTGTGCTCTGCAAAGTCATTAACAACACTGCTTAAGAGCCAGGTCCTTTTTTATTGGAATGTCCTGTCCGTGAGCGACGCAGCGCGACATGGCACGCTGTTTTGAGCTGAACTTTGGTCAGACGCCCAGCTGTCTCTATTTATTCCTTTGTCACTCGCCTTGAAATCGCCTCAATGAACCAGGAGCGGCTGATTGGTGAAGTTGAAATGAGGAGTTATCTATACGATACCTTCTCATTTCACAACAAAAACCTAAATAAGGTGGCAGTTGGATGGAGGGAGATCGCCAGAGAGCTGAACGTTTCCTACTGCTGTTGGCTATATTGTATGTAATTTCCAGTAAATATCACAATATTAAACGTGTGTTTTCTGTTTAAAAAGAACAAATGAAGGAAAATAAGTGGTTACGTCTCCAGTCTGATCTCAAGCTCACAGCTGATGAGCCTATGTTGTTTGTTTACATGACGTAACAGAAGTGCATATAACAGATTCAGTGTAGATAACGGAGTAGGAAGGTGTTTTTTGGGCCCCTGACAGCTTCTGGACCCCGATGCGCCGCACCGGTTGCACCGTCGATATTTATACCAGCCTAAATTGTGTTGACTGTGCCTCTAACTCAGAGGTTCCTGGACATTTTGATAGTTTGTTTATTGGATTTAAATGCAAGAAATTAGGAAAACAACTCATATCTTTGCTTCATCCTCCCCGCCACCAGAAGACTACTTTGCCGGGAGGAGAGCGCGTGGCAGCTCTGTAAACTGATAAACTGTTACTTCTTCACATTCTGTTGATAACGTTCGTTCATTTTTTTAATGTTTTAAACTATAGTTTCGGCCAGATCTTACACATTGCACCTTTAAAGCCTTTTGTTGCTCCAGAGGGAGCTGCGTGAAATCTGATAAATTGCCTCAGTTGAGAGTGGAACCCCAGAGATGTCCACTGTTAATATCATCCCACCAGTGAGATCAAGAGAGACTCTATACCCACTGGGACTGTGTGAGTGTCTGCGAGTGTGTGTGTGTGTGAGTGTGGGTTTCCAAGAATTTCCAAGACCCTCCCTTACTGCTGCCCAATATTCTTTTTCATATCCAAGCCACTGAGCAGTGTGTGCTGTCAGCTCGGCAACAGTGTGTACTGGTAGGAACAGGCACTCCTCTGCATGCCCCACTGATCTCTACAGGGGGCTGAGCACAGATCTGGAACACACACACACACACACACACACACACACACCTACACAAACACGAATCCTATAAAGCCGGCCCTTGTTATGTTCTGAGGTTTTCATCTACGCCCAGATTTACACAAAAGCTACACATCTGGTACATGTGCTAACCTGTGTATATTTACACACAAACATATAGATGCCCACATACATGCACACACACACACATATTCTTGAGCACAGCGGCGCTCACATACAGAAAACAGTGTGACCTTTGAAGCCATCTCATCTCTGACTGAATGGGGAGCATGAAGCATCCTGTGTGGCTGAGAAATGAGTTTGCGGTGATGCAGAGTTGAGAATGAGAGCTCTGGGGAGATTGCCCTGCAATCTCTCCTTGTGGGGGTTTCAGGCCAGAATCCTGCAGCCATTGACAGACTGTAATATGCTGTGATAGATGGGTGGCACGGAAGGAAGGCTCGGTTTGAAGCCGCTGCCAGTTTAGTAAAATATCTGTTTAGAAAGATCTTGTATTTGTTTGTTTGTTGTTTATTTCATTCATCTTCTTGATGACAAATTCATTTGCTGAATTAATTGTTCAATTAGATGATTGACAGACAATATAACCAACCAGATTTAATTTTTTTATAATAGATTATTAATTTCAGTCATTTATTAAGCAAAAATGCCAAATTAATCGTTGGTTGTAGCGTCTCAAATGCAAGACTTAGCCGTCTTTGGACCGAAAAAGACAAGCTACGTGAAGACATCACTCATTTTCCAGCATTTTCTGAGACTTTACAGATGTCGACAATGAATGATAAATCACTTCATTGAATAAAACATAAATGACAAAATAAATGACTAAATGAGATTTATCGATGATGAAAATAATTGTTAGTCACAGCGCTATTCAACAAATTGATCCACATTGGAGGATATCCCTCAGACGAATAATTACAGCTCAATGAGTCTGTGTTTTTGTTGCTTTGTAAAATTAATTTAAACAGTCAATTTATTATTTTCGGCTAATTCTTTGGAGACTGAAAGTGATCGTCTTAAGGCTGGCCCACACTAAAAGAGTTTTGAAATCATAAAAGCTTTTTGAAAATGTGAGAGACCCCACATATAACGACAAGTTATGTTAAATTGATCAGTTTTGTTCCTATAGTGTGTGGTGAGGCAACGATTTGGCCAAAACAGCACACCACACACTAACAGATTCCATTCATGAACAACAAGAGTCCCAACAAAAAAAACAGAAATCTCGCAAAATCTCTCTCGATCAAACGTGACTTTAGTGTAAACAAACATGGCGGAAAACGAGCAGGAAGAATTAGCGATGTTAGTTTTTGCACCGCTTTGTACTGAAAAGTCACGACGAAAAAAGAAAAATAATGAATGGAGACATGTTAAATAAATACTTGTGTTCTTGCCACAAATCAATAAGTTGGTCCTTCATTTCTGAGGTCCATCTTACTACTACTTTATGCTTCACGTTCTGCATTGGTTCATGCATTAGCCGCGGCCGCCATGACGCTGGTAGTTGTCCTCCTGTGTTGACTGAAGAAGGATTTGGCTGTTGTTTTTTCCCACGTGACTGCGTCATCGGCTGTCCTCACACTCAACAGGATATCTGATTTGCAATTTGAAATCGGTGCGGCCAGGATAGAATTCCGAGCCGATCGGGGATGTAACAAAACACTCTTAACATACCTCACGCAATAGAACGCAACAGAAATATCTGGCAAGATGATCTGTAGATCATGTTGGAATGACAACAAGAGCATTACAAGTTTGTATGGCAGAGCACCGGACAGCTATCCGCAATAATAATTTAGATAACCCAATAGAAGTCCATTTCAAACAGGCTAATCATCCAATCATAGCTTTCAGCTACTGTGGGATTGAAAAAGTAGTCTTGTCTAGACGTGGAGGTGATATAAAGGTAGCTCTTCTTAAACAAGAAGCCTTTTGGATAACAGAGCTCCAAACTTTTGGGACCCACTTTGGGCTCAATGATGAATTAGATCTGAGTGTATGTCTGTGAAATATAGAACTTCTACTGAACTGTAATGATCATGATGGCTTGGCATTTTGTCTGTCTTGTTGTTTGAGTTGCTGTTAGTAAATTGACCAAGCAGTGTTTTTAATGTGTAACTTTATATACTTATGATCATGTGATCATTTATGGTAAGATTATTAGTATTTTCCTTCAATAGTGATGTATATTTGATGTTCTTCGTTTGACATGTATCTTTCTTCTCTTCTCTTCCTGTTTTTTTTCATGGTGCAATGGATATGTGATGATGTCACTTCCTCAACCAAAAGGGATGGCAGACACTTCCAATCATCCAATCACATTGATTTGGTGGTTTTTAAAAGAACACACACCACCATTTTATCTTCTTCATGTCCTGATGAAGGTCCTTGTTGACCGAAACGTTGACTAATAAAGCAGAGAAAAGTATGTGCGGGAGCAATTCTTTTTTTTGAAAAAGTACATATTGAAGGGGATCTACTCCCAGCACCACAAACAATTTTGAGAATGTGCATGTTTTCCTCTCCTTGAACCTGTTACATTTAGTGTCACAGCCATTCCAGTGAGCCTGCATGCTCAATACCAGGGTCCCAGCCCATCTAAATGGAACAGGCCGTAATTAATGTTATTAATTACACCTGTGTTTACCCTGCAAAGACAACATGGCTGCTGTGAAAAGGGAATGTAAAAGTGAAAGTCCTACATTGAAAAGGTAAGTAAAAGTGTGTAAGTTATATTAGCAAAATGTAGTTAAAAGTGTCAAATGTACTTGTTTTTACTGTGTTTTACTTTTATATGTTCTATTAGATTTGTGTTGCTCCACTATCTGATATACTGTTATGTCGTTTAATCGAAACAAATACATCCTAAACTCATCATATTTATATAAAAGAAATTGTAAAGTAAGCTATATAGTTGTCAAATAAATTTAGACTTCTGTATTTCCCTTTAAATTGTAGTGGAGTGTGCAGTGCTGTGAAATCTTAATACTCAAGTTAAGTAAAAGTTTCTCCAATTAGTACTTAAATACATATATATATAATTCCATCAATGGTAGTACTGAAGACTACACGTCAAGTAAATTTTATTCGATAGCCCAAATTTTTTTTTCACACACACAGAATTAAGAAAAAAAGGTACAGTGAATTATTTTCAGAAAATTATTATTTGATGAGTTTTGTTTAATATAAAATAAATTGCTCTAAATTAAAAGCCTGCTACATTCTGAGACATGTAGACAGACAGGTGTAGCTTTGCTGATACCAAAAGTCTATTTACGGTGGCCCTGAAGTGCATAATGCAATATTTCATCATTTTTGAAAGATTAAAAAAGACAGAAAATTCAAAAATATTTCATAAAGCATTTCATTACAATAAAAATCAATAAAAAATAGAACATAATGACATGCCTCAAATAAGGCATTTTGCAAGACAATCTGCAAAAGGAGAGTAGAAACTAGCTTTTTTCAATTGGCACTATTATTCTAATTCCCTCTCAAAGGATCGTTTATTCTCTTCTATTTTTATTATTATTTGGATTATTATTTGGATTTAACTGTTAGAGAGGTCAAAATTGAAGCATCAGAAGCAGAGATATCCAAAAACACTGAATCCTTCACTTCCTATAATAATTAGACAATACCCACATTTTTCAATTTTCACTGTGCCTGTTTTGGGACTATTTTTAAACATTTTTAATTAATCTTCAAGCCCAAGCTGGATAACCACGATGACATCACTGGGGTCATTTTACACCCACCCTCATGGGATTTATTTTACCTATACCACGATACAAGACAAACACAGAGACCACTGATATCAATCCAGATTCCTTTTCATGCATCAAGATGTACTACAGCTTTTTATGAAGCCACTTAAAAAATCTGGGCCTGCACCTAAAATTGAGTACAGCGTTGACCTTTTAGCTGCTTCATTAGTCCGAAATAAATAGAGAATTGCTTTAATGTGTCGACCGATATAGCGCCTGTAGGCTCCTCCTGCACCAGCGGGGCCACCCACAGAGGACTGGCGGACCTCAGGCTGTTTTCCCGGCCTCTGTCGCCTCACGGGAGACCTCCAATTGCCCCGTTTAGATCCCCTCAAAATACACATCCCTCCTGTTTTATAGACACGGAAACAATTTATGGCCATTATGGAGCATTATAGATAACATCTACAAAACTTCCCGTTGTTGACTAAACGTCTGCCAGAGTGGGCACACACACACACACACACACACACACACACAGACACACACACCCCAAAGAGTCAACGGAGAGAAAAAGAAAACAAAGATGCAAAGTCTCTTGTTTGTTGGTTTGGGGGATAGCTGTTTTAAGTACAGTTAGAGAGATTAGGCTATAAAAGAGGCAAAATAAAACATGAAGGCGGCCTACGAGCCCAGCGGACCACCCAGAATCCTGCTGGATGGAGGGACGACCAGGCTGCTACTGTGAGACGGCCTGGACGAGTTGAGTCCAAGTTAAATGGCCTCTACTAATTTTACATGTCAAAGTCTATTTACAGGTGTCGGGGGAGTACTACTGCATCTCTGAAAAATGTTGTATAAAAGCTTTTGTGGCTCCAGAGGGAGCTATACGTGACATTTGATTAGCTGCCTCAAGTGATGTCACCTGAGTCAGCGTCGGTTGGGGCTGAAGACTACAGTACAAGTTTGAAAATGAAATAAATCTGGGGGTGAGAAGTTAGAAAGAAGTGAGCTTGCCAGATCTCTGTACTCCTCTCCTCATCTCTGCTTGATGCTATAGTCTCAAGGTTACATTAGCTGCTACATATGCTACTTTATACCACACCCAAATCTCAGACCGAACCAAAGAGTATAGAAGCAAATGACAACAGCTGCTGCCGCCATTTTGGACTGAAAATGTATCTATAATATTTTCATTGTTCAACACAGGCCATTTTGGTAGAGATATTAAATATGACAATAGATTAGAAATAATTTAGTTTTACTTTTCTACGGCGTCCAATAGTCGCTTTCAGTCCAAAATGGCGGAAGCGTAGCTTTGCTGTTATAGGCACTGATGTTGCAATGGAACAAACAATTGACTTTCACGTCTTGGCAATATACATTCTTTGACCGAACTGTCTGCACTTGAGTTGCATTGTGGGTAAAGTAGGCACCAGGCTTTTGACAAGGAAGACAATATATCTGTTTCTGCTGCATCGACTGTCCATCGTGAATGTAACAACGTATAGAAGTGTAATGCTATATCTGTGGAGCATCTTTGTAAGAGTTTTTTTTCTGATTTGGACCGGGATCTGGAAAACTGACTAAAGATAGCATCCATTATTTGCTCAACAAAGACCAACAGACCCCACAGCCCTGGGGTCATTTTATGCTGCTGAAAATACAAATATGAAAGGGAACAAAGTATCCTGCCCAGCAGCCTAACAGCTATAGTGTGTAGCCGAGAGCTATTTTGATTCACTGAAGCCCACCGGCTCTGCATTTACAGCATTTCCTGTTTGCTGGACTTTACATTTTTACTCGACATCTCAGAGAGAAAACATCCTTCTATTTCTACTAAATGTATCTAACAGCTGTAGGCATGGTTGTAACTGTACAGGATTAAGTTTTAATCGGAAAAACAGAGCCTTAAGTATAAGGCTGACCTCTCTTAGTCAATTAGTCGACTAATTGGTCGTTTTGGTCTTAGTCGACTTAAATTTCTTTAGTCGACTAGTCATTTTTTTATGCTTTTTCTCACGCTGCATGACATTTCTAAGAAACTATGAGCACATCTCTAGTAAACACCAGATTTAAAGTGGTGCTTTTGTGTGATTCTTTGTGGAGAAACTCACAGATCTGTCTATTAAATCAACTAATCGATTAGTGGACAAAATCATGTGTCGGTCGACTAAGAATTTCTGCTGGTCGAGTACAGCCCTGTTATTACGATAAGAGAATGAAGCATTGTCAGAAACTACACAGCTAGAGCAAATACAATATTAGAATAAATATCATAGGCAATAATTTAACACTAAGACTTCTTTCTGAATGATTACCTACTTTTTATAGGCTATATTGTACTTACATTTACATACAAATTGAAATGCAGAAGTCTTTAATGCCAGTTTAACGTGTATTTAGGTTTTTAAGACTTTCCTGTATCGTATTGTCTGCACAATAACAGCTTAATATGAAAGATGAGATAGAGATAGGGACATCTTGTAGAGTGCTGGTGACAAAATAAATATAGAGCAGGTAAAAACAAAAACAATCTGGATTTGTGAATCTAAAAGCTGAAAAACAAGAGCAGAACAAAGAGTTAAAGGGCACTCAGAGAGCTGGTCCCGAGTCCTGTAGACCTGCAGCCTGTAGACCTGTAGACCTGCAGCCTGTAGACCTGCAGCCTGTAGACCTGTAGACCTGTAGTCCTGTAGACCTGGAGAGCAGCAGCCTATAGACCTGTAGCCTGTAGACCTGTAGTTCTGTAGTTCTGTAGATCTGTAGACCTGTAGCCTGTAGACCTGTAGACCTGCAGCCTGTAGTCCTGTAGACCTGTAGACCTGCAGCCTGTAGACCTGTAGTCCTGTAGACCTGCAGCCTGTAGACCTGTAGACCTATAGACCTGCAGTCCTGTAGACCTGGAGAGCAGCAGGGACGAGGAGGGGAGAGGGGGTTTGGAGGCGGCCCTCAGCAGCAGCAGAGCTCAGAGTGAGTGTCAGCTGGCTGAGCAGAGCATGGTGGCAGAGCAGAGCAGCAGGACAGGGTGTTGGGTTCAGGAGAGTCAGAGGAGCCAAACAGTTTGGATCAAACAGTTTGGATCAAACAGTTTGGATCACACATCCGACTCCTCGAAGCGTAGATATGTTTGATAACTCCAACTACCCCTTCAACTGTTTCAACTACGATGGAGACGGATACCCTTCCTCCAGCACAGACGAAGAGAAGAAAATGTGTAGACCCGCATACAGGTAAGGACCATTTTCATTTTTTTTTTTTTAATTTCACATAACTTGACAAAACATTGTCTACCAGTATGTCATATACATTTGGTAGGTTTTATAATTTCACATGAAAAAATATGTATTATATTTTCATTTTTCCTTTCAAAAGTGTTTTCCGTCTGATTTTTTTCCCCATCAGGTTTGAGAGTTTTGGCAAAACAACACAAAAAGATATTTTGGTGTAACCCACTGAATGTGCATTCCTTATAATACTTTCAAGCATATAACTAATCACAAATAGACCTCGCATAGTTAGTTAATAGTGTACAATTGAGTCTTATTTATAGTCAGTTGCATCATTTCCCTTCAGTGGTTTTCTGTTAATATCCAGTTTTTCATTTAATTATTTTTTTTAAAATTCATGATCATTTCATAAACTTTTGTCAGAGTTATACAATTCTATAAATGTAAAGATGTTTTTTTTATACAGCAGCCTAGTTTCCCGTGACTACATGCATCTATTTAAACTCTATTTAAATAAAATTAAAGATAATATTCAAAACATTCCATTCCATCCTCAATAAGTTAACCATAATAATGTTCTGTTTGATCTTTGCTCTTAAATAGCTCAAAAACACACCTACCATTAATTTATCAGTTTATGAGAATTCCTGAGAATTGCTCATAAACATAATGTTGAACTGATGACATGTTTAAAAAATGTTACTTGTGCTCAGAGTGACTCTGTGAGCTCTGAGCTGTAAAACATTAAGATTTTCACATGTTCTATATCTGTGATTGGTGTTGACCGTACTGTTTGCGCAGCACCACCACTAACAAAACATAAATAAGTCCATTTAGATTTCTCTTATTGGATTCTTACAAATGTTTGTTCATACTGTAAGAGATATCGAACTGTACATTTATTTGTCTTTTTTGGTAAACAAAAGAAATATATTTTCATGTTTACCCCATAAACAAAACATAAAATATATACTTTATTTGCTATAATAACTACAAAAAGTGCATTATGGTCATTTTTAGATTTTGTCACCTTCATCAAATTGTTAAGTCCAGTTTGTTGCAAAGGGAAGAAGGGTCATCAGGTCAGAAATGAAGACAAAAACATTCAAGGAAAGTAATTGGTAGATTTTGGAATTATCACCATTTTTACACGTCAACAAAACACAAAGGTCAAGCACCTTTTATCATCATGTGTTCAACTTGTCTCACACTGTGTTGCCTGACTAAAGTGTGCGTCTGTGTGTGTCAGCTACATAGCTCTGATCGCCATGGCCATCCAGCAGAGCCCCGAGCAGCGGGTCACTCTGTCGGGCATCTACGAGTTCATCATGAAGAGGTTTCCTTACTACCGCTCCAACCAGAGAGCCTGGCAGAACTCCATCAGACACAACCTGTCTCTCAACAGCTGCTTCATCAAGGTACATAGGCTGGACACTGGGAAATGACGGCAGTTTAACAAGATATTAAAGTGTTTCTGTGCCTGTTAAAGGGAATTTTACACTATAAATTCTATTGTCCCTTTTTTACCTTCGTAGTAGTGGAGAAGGACAGATATTTGTAGTTTAGTGTTCTTTTTTCTTTTCTTCAGCAGTGATAGTGTATTTTTCCTTCATAATATTATTGGTTGTGTGATATTTTTTCTCAATATTATATTTATTGTTTTTTTGTTCATTTTGAAACAACAGAACAAACATTCACAAACGTCCCCAATAATAACATTCTCGGTACAAAGAAACTTAATAAACCTAATATTAATATAAAATAAGCCAGTATACTGTAGATACAGGAAAAACATATATACAAAAATTAGATATATAAGTAAAAAGAATATACACAAGTAAAAGAAATAAAATTGAAAACAATAAAATAAAATAAAATCTATTTATATATACATATATATACTGTATACATACATACACATATACGCCCACGCAGTATATACACATACAAAAACACATATACAGTACATATAATCAATTAAAAAAATCAGTGTACAATTCAGTCATCATCCTTGTGTGATATTTTTAATAATTTATAAGTATTCTTCATATTTCCCACAGGTTCCTCGGACAGAGGGCAATGAGAAGGGAAAGGGAAACTACTGGACTTTTGCCACCGGTTGTGAATCCATGCTTGACCTGTTTGAAAACGGCAACTTTCGGCGTCGCCGGCGCAGGAGGAACATGAAAATCGGCTTCCGTGATTCAGGAGAAACCCCTTTCCATCCTTTGGAGAGCCACAGCAATCAGCACGTACCCGCAGCTCGGCGCCACGAACCCGACTCCACCCTCTGCCCTTTGAACCCTGAGAGGCCGAGGACGGGCCCCCAGCAGAACCACCTCATCCCGAACCCCACCCAGCAGGGGAAACCAGAGTCAGAGATCAAGTTCAGCATTGACTACATCCTATCCACTCCGGATCCACCCCTGCCTGGGTTCAGATCCTCCCACGGCCCCGTTCACATAGGGCCCACGGGGCCTCCCATACACGTCCTGGAGCCCCAACATCTCAACCTGCACTTCTGGACTCTGTAAGAGGAGAAACTGAATTTATTCCTTCATTATCGTCTGTGTCCAAAACTGGGAAAGTACTATAAGGACATCCAAAGACAGAGGAGAAACTCCACGAGAGGAATTTTACTGACTTGAAAATGTAAATGAGGAACAAAGGTACAGTATTGTGTGATGGATTCTAGATGGAAAAAAGTCACTTAAAGAAAGCATCATGCTGACTAAGAATTCATCCTAAAGATAAAATGTGAACAATACAGCATTCATTCATTGTATGTGCAGTGTCTAGTGCTGACATAGACTAGGTTTACAGTATTCTCTATAAGTATATACACAGGAGCTGTGAGCACAAATATGACGTGTTTAATAATGCTTTAAAAATAATTTAGGCAAAACAAGCTCCATTGGATTATCTTCAGATCAGAAGTTGAGATGGTTTTCTTCATAAAAGAAGAATTTATTCAGAATCATATGGGTTTTCCTGTCATTCTTTTGCCAGACAATGCATTTATTTTACCTACCTTATTTTAGTGGATGTCAGGACAAATGAGATCAGCAGTACCACCTCCAGACATGTTTAAGACATAGGGTACACAAATACTTTTTTGTTTGATTAAAAACAAAACAAAAAAAGATCAATTCCCTCGTTCAAAATTAAATTAAATTCTAAAAATTACAAATGAATTAAAAATTAAAATGAATTACTAAAATTAATCATTGTGAAAAATCCAGAACCTATAAATATGCAGATATACTGTGTGTGTCCTACTTCACCGAAAAGTCCGTTCTCCAGTGTACGTATGTGTGCTGGAGGTTTCAAGTGTCCACATCAGTAGTGTGTAAGTTAAATATATATTCTCATACTACTTTCACATCCTCCTCTTTCGTCCTCCAGCAGATGAATACAGTTGTGAAGACAACTTTCTGGTGTCAAACTTTCATTCTGCACAGTGAAGCTCACGTATCCAACTAAACAGGAATAAGGAAATCACATTTCTTAGTGGAAGGGGACTTTCTGAAAAATGGAAACAATGTCAACAGAAAAAATGCATTATTTGCCTTGTTTTAGCATGAAATCCTTCTATTTTTCACTTGAAACGTTTTTGAAATACAAACCTTAATATATTTTTTTTACAAACCACACACAGTAGGAGCATGCATCAATCAGCAAAATGTGTTTATGAGATTTTCCCCTGACGTCTGCATGCCTCAAATCCTTTCTTTTTCTGCCGACGTTTTCTAACCAAGTTGGCAACATTCACAGTAGGAAAAGCACAGGTTAATTTATGAAATCAACGATGGCTGAATTCCATATAGCTGCTTCAGTTTCAGGGTCCTATTTATGCTGGCTCAATGTCGCTGTGTCCCAGATCCATAAAACATCAGTCAAACTGTGACTAGATTCAACAAAACGAGTTGTGTCCAAAATCCATGCTACAGTACATACCAATACTAAGCAGGTTTCATGCAAAACTGTCCGTATGCAAACTAAAAAACATGTTCATTGATTATGCTGTTGATGTATCAGTTCTCCCACAATGCAATGCACAAAAGAAATGGAGGAGCTCCTCACAGCTGAAAGAAATTTAAATTGTGGATGGTGGTGATACCGCCCCAGTTCCTCAGAAAACAAAAAATAACTATTGAATTTTGGTGAATGATTTTGCTGTCTCAGAGTGTCATTGTAAAGTTGCAGTTTGGCTGCCTTTGCATAGTGCATACATTGCACTGTTTCCTGTTTTCTTCCCGATTTCTTGTATACTAACTGCAAAAATAAGTATACTATAATAATTAGTATATGGTAAATACTGTCTACATTATCATGTAGCATGGAGTTGCAACACAGTTTTTTTTAAGATGTAATACACCACAACTCAATTTCAAATTTTCCTTTGTGCATTGCATTGTGGGAGAATAGCATCCATTAACAGCACAATCAAAAATCAGTTGTATTTAGTATGCATATTGTCTAGTTTGAGTATATTCCATTTTTGTCACTTTTCCAATGTGAACATATACAAAAACAGAATTAGTATGTAGTGTGGTTTTGGGCCAAGTTGACACTTGAAAGGAACAGAGACATATTAATGTTATTATCAGTAATATCTGTGCAGGACAAGTCTACTGTTAAAAAAAAAAGACTATTCTGACCCCCCTTCTGCCCACATTTTGCTAATTTTGTCATTGACCTTTTGAAATCCTGATTGACTGACACTTATTATTATTATTAGAACACATTGTATTCACACACTTAAAAGAGGCCTAACGAAACAAGAGGTCTGGCTAACATTTCCTTTGCCTGTACAAGGGAGATCAATCATGGCGTGTTGCTGCGCCGTCGAAGGGACATTTTTCAATTTAACCTTTATATTATGTCTTGACTACATCAGAAGGAGGGTTTCAACGCACTTAACATGAGTGGCATTTAAT